>JADLZK010001331.1:0-170999 GCA_015847255.1 Hyparrhenia diplandra | reverse complement strand
CAAAAGAAAAATAATCTATAGAATTTTAGGTATAAAAATTATAAGAACAAGCAAAAGTCAAAAATACTCACAAATCCTTTCTCATCATCCTTCAAAGGGCAAGGGATCTTTTCCCGGAGCTCAACATTCACCGCTGATTCCTAATAACCGTTCCTCGCTATGGATCTCGGGCCGTTTCGCGCCTTTTGACTACCAACTGCCATCATCAAAAATCATCAGAGAAATTGAGCTATCTCTTGTTCTCTCTCTTTGTGAAGTTTTCTTCGCAACCTTAATAGCTTCACCAAATTCTCTCCCTTTCAAAGTTCTTCAAAAACAAAGAGGGAAAGTAAGAAAAATAAAGATAAACATCTAAGAAATAAATAAATGTAAAGTATAAAGTATACATCAAATCCATGCTCGCCTTTACATCAGAACAAAATCTTCTTTCATTCTTAAACCGAAGGCATCACTTCAAGATCCCCTGTCAGAAAATGTAATCCTTCTCCCTAATCTTCTTCTCGCGGTGGTAATCGGCTGAAAAGTCCCATCCAAGCCTTAGCGCCAAATACTACCAAGAGATATTCCTCATTAAGGTCTCGAAGTTGATTGGCTTGGTGAGATAACCCTCTTAAAAGCTTTCCTCGTGCACTCAACAAGACTTAGACTTTGGAAGGCTCAGCTTACATTCAAAACGCTCCTCGCGGGTAACAAATCGGGCGCTAAGATAAGGGGTAGATCTTTACCAATGCCCCTTCTTTCCCAATTTTATATTCTCTTCAATCATAGGAACCTTGGTGGTAGAACCAGTAAAGTTAGTCCACCCGGCCCCATTTGTTTTTCAAAGCATGTGAAATCTGCTTTGACCCTCGAAAGCAGTCTTAAAAACCGAACATCCAAAGTATCAGACGTTTCCTATGCTGGCATTTGCAGCCGCTTCACTTTGACTTAAAATTGAGTATGAAGCCTCGATAAGGAACAAAAGCATCAATATCCAAGTTTCACATTTTGACTTCGCACAGCCCTTCAAAGAAAATGAAAAACAACTTGACTATTGCATTTAGGAGTCAAGGATGCATCTCAATGTTGAATTTCTTTGAAAACCTCTTCGGCGGAAAAATTTCGGGAGGGGCATGTAAGACCGCAAAGAAATAAAATCTTTAAAACACTCATGCACTCATCGCTTAGGTTTGGGAAATCTTTCTCATCCCAGCCCGGGCCTATACTGTCCTTCTAAGGATTCCATCCTTAACCATTTGTTTGGGTAAATCCTCCCCCCGCCATTTTGCTATGACCAAATGTCGCTGAAATTCTACGCCAAGTAAATAACCTCAATCAAGCGCAAAACATCCGAAAAACCCTCATCCTAATTATCTTGTTGCTTAATTAACCCTTCACCAATCTTTGATCTTTATAATCAAAGGGGAAATATCTTCGACGAGCCATTCTAAAAAGCAAAGGAAAATAACACTTATAATCATAAGTCCCAGAATGATATACTCTCTAAGCAAGAACATACCTTTGAAAAAGCAAAAGAACCGAGAGACTTCGCGCAGAAATTTGGCTTCGGCAGAAAAACTATAGCTTAGCAAAGATGCTCAAACCGCAAAGAAATTTTGACTCCCCGCGCCGAAAAAAAAAATTTCAAATAAGGTGGCCCTTTCTTCGAAAAGAAGAAGAAAAAATGTGGGGATCCTTCTATTTATAAGTAGACCTTTCGTCAAACGTGTCAAACTTAGCCGCTAAAAAAAAAAGAGAGAGAAGAGAAAAGAAGAGAGCCCCAGCTTTTAAGATATTCGCAGTTACAAATTAAACAAAAGTCCAACTTCAAAGTCTGGACGACGTTTTCGGGGATCAAAAAAAGTTTTGAGAAAATCCTATGATTCGTGGGTTTCATGCCTTTGAAGTCGCCTTCGCCTTTACCAGGGGCCGCCAAGGGATCTAACTTTGGTTTCTATTTTAACTTTCGCCCCAAACTTTGAAGATTTTAGGATAATGCGTATCAGAGTTAAAATCTCGCCCGGCTAGCTTCTCAAGAAGATCTCTCTTCTCGCTAAGAGTACTTTCGGATAAAAATACGAAGTGCCAAAAAGCTAAAGATGTCCGCTTTAAGATGGCCACGGGCATTTCGTCAAGCAGTCGAAGTTTCAATACTTTTATCTCCTCCGAAAGGAACGAAAAAGCTTTGGCATAAGATAAAAAGTTTAAGCTAAGGTGAAGAGCTTAAGATGAAGAATACATCTTCAAGAGAAAGTATTGGAAAGATGTTTTAGGATTCTAAGTTTTCTTGTAAAATAACGTAGTCAGCCTATAAATACCCCCCACATCCTTTTGTAATTGCCATGTTGAATGGCCACTTTGTAAACCATATCATCATCAATAACATGTTGTGTTGAGCAATCACCCAAATGCTGATGGTGGGTTTATCCGGACACCATGTGTGTCATGTCTCTTTCCTTGGGATCCCCGCCGAACTCCAAATAGACAACAAAAGCTAGTGGAACTTGATTAAGAGTTAAGGGTTAGCCACGCTATGGTTCCACCTCGAATCTGGCCGCCAGCATTAAATATTTTTTGGGGTTTTATTATTTCTATGCAAGATAAAAGAATGATGATGCATGCATATTTATTTTATTTTTATGCCACCACAAGAATATCCTTTTGTGGGTTGTTGTTACACGCCACAAAATTACTCTCATATGGGGCTTAGAGTTTTTTGTATGCATCAAAACAAATATTTTTTATATTCTTTTTCTAATGCAAATAGTGTTGTAAATGTAAATATGCTAAAAGGAAAATGATAATGTAAATGCAAGAAGTAAATATGCTATGCACTAAATATGGATAATCTCCATCTTACCTTTCGGCGTGAGGGTTTAGTGTTTTAAGTCCTCTGAACAAGACTTCTTACCTCATTGTTTCCTGTTTATTATTTTCATCTTGATAGCTCGTGACTTCTGATAGTGAAGGATGGTGTCACCCATGTTCTTTTGTTGGTCTCCTTCACGAGTTGAGATGAGCATGGACGTAGGGCAAAGATCTTGTTTAGTGTGCATGCTTGTAAGACATTCACTTGTTGAATTTTTGGAGAGATCGACAGACTTCTCCACCTTTTTGCTCAAAAGTGTGTCCTACTTGCAAAGTGGGAGGTAGAGAAGTGCATGGGTTCCTGCTATGGGAAAACACCAACGTAAATCCAAACCATAGGCACATTAAACAAGATAGAGTTGATTTCTATATGCTTTGGTTAGTCCTAACTTGGGTGACAAGATCATAAGATTGAGCATGAATGTTGCAAAGTAAAACTTTTTGATGGATAGAAACAAACTCCCTTAACTTGAAGGGTTTTCTTTGTCTATACATGATATATCAAAGGCATGGTTATCTTCTTTTCCAAAGCAAGGTAAAAAGCAAAACAAATCTAGCTTACATGATTAGACTATGAGATCAAGAGAGAGTGGTGGTAGGAACAATTAAAGAAACAAAAATAAAGTTGAGCTAATAAAGCTATCAAGCAAGGTTGTTAATACCTAAAACATGTTTGATTCTTTATTTTATAAACAAGCCATAATTAAGGTAAAGCTTAATTAATGACAACTTACCTCAAGATGTTTTCCTTATTATTGGAGTGTGACGCAAGATCGCAAATACCTTTTGTGGCCTTTTCTTTTTACCGAAGCTTTTCTTTTCTTTTGGCCTCTGTGTATCTTGTTCCCTCACTTGTCTCCTTTATTACATCGCATTTCCTTTTTTTTTAAATTGTGCTCAACCCTTTTGCTCCTCTCATGATTTTATTCCTGGGTGTCGAAAGTGTTTCGGAGCTTGAGAAAAGGGAGAGTTTTGTCTGATCATCTTGTAGTGGAATTGGCCTTCCTCCCCAAGCCGAAAGCTTTCCTCGCACTAACACTTTTAAGTGTGAATGTTGAAACATCCTCCTCATGTTGCAAATCAACATGTCCTTAGATGTTGTTCATCCCTTTGTTCCTATCTTTTTGATGTTCTTATGGCCCATTGTTTTTCTTTGTCCATCTACTTATGTTGAGTGATTACTTTTTTTGTGATCGTGGTTGTATGGCACTCTTTCTTCATCGAATAGACATAGCATAGACTTTTTTCTAATATTAGTGGACACATACCCGAAGGAATAAAACAAGGTTGAAATAGGGGTTGTGTCCAAAATTCATATGATTTCATCTATGCTAGTGAAATGATGGTTCTTTTGATTATTCTTTAGTACGTGATTGTATTATTTATGGTCGCATCTCTAGCATGGCTCAAGGCAAAGGTAACTTGTAGCAAAAGACAAGATGAATGATATTTGATACTTACAATTCTTCCATAAATGATCCATGTCTTTTGCACATGGTTGAGTTCATCATATGCCTTGCTTCATCTCTCGATCTAAGTTCACCTCCTTGACTTACCCAATTGGATTTGAGAGTTTTCCTCGCAAGGGTTAGTCCAACAAAAATATCCAATGTCTACACAAGCAATTATTGGTTCAATAACCAAACTAGACTCCATGTCAATTGAATTAAGGAAGGCTACTTAACCTAAGCACCACGCTTAATTTAAAAGCCAATGAAAGTATGTGCAAAAGATTTCCAAAACCAAAAAGCATACTATAGTAGGTAAAAGGTAGCATCAAAGCACTATAGAGATTTATCCAATTAGAGACCTAAGGAGCATTATCATGGTGAGAGTTTTTTTGAGATAGAGATGCAAAACTATATGGATATATGCAAAGGAAATAAACATGCAATGGATCTACTATGAAAAACGCATAAACTATGGATCGAAATGCATGAATTGATCAAGTAAACATGCACAATGCAAGAAATTAAAATGATAACTACTCTCAATCAAATTTTATAGTCCATGAGCAAGACTTTCACTAATCTTTTACATTAATCATACTACCATGATGTGCAAAATTTCTATGTACGTCACTGGGATGTGTGAATTGAATTCTGTGGACGGTGACTTTTTCAATCTATGGTTAGAATAATATATATTTAAATACATACCTTGAAATAGCAAGCAGTGTTCCAATTTTGATGAATCTTAAATGATCAAAGTACCCCTCGGTTCTTCTTCTCAATGTTTCTCTTTTTTTCTTTCTTTTCTTGTGGAATCCTTGTCTAAGATCGCACGACATCTTTGTCTTGTCTTCATTCCCACAACCCAACAGAACAAGGGTAATCCTACTAAAGCTAGTGATACACTGTAAATTAAAGGGTATTATCAAGATCATTATTGTAAATCTTATCGCCAAATGTTTCCTTCTCGCAAATCTGCCAAAGCTTGTTGGTATTTATTAAGTGCTAAAAAAGAATATGAAGGATTCCCCAAGTAAGCGCACAGTAACACCTACCATTGTAGCTTTTCCCTAGGATGAGTATTCTAGAAGTACTGCATCCTACAGGGAAGCGTTGGCTAAAGAATTCTAATAAGTCACAACCCTCATGCATCTACTAACTTAGCAAAACCACTAAACTAAAGTGAGGGGTAAATGGTAGATGATAGGAGTTAAGTGAATAATATCAATCACACAAGAGAATTCCTAATGATAAAATGTGTAGTAGCACATTGGAGAGGACAGCGGAGAGATCTAGGTTCCATGTACTTTCTCTATTACTTAGGTTCTATAATAAAGTACTCATACTCATGGCACTTTGGGACATCAAAAACACCAGCCACTGCATAGGATGAGAAGGGGGCCAGGAAGCTCGGACAAGGTCCTATGCATAATTCAACAACCCTAACGCGGGTGGAATACATCGCCATCAGAGCTGTCACTCACCTGGGCTACTACAAACAACTGGGGTTAGGTGTAATCTCGTAACCTATAGGATAGATACCATGTCTACACTAGCTTATTACTACTTAGCTAACTAGAATAAATTGTGAGCACCTCATACTTGTTTAAGATCCTGTATGCAATGACATAACAACTATACTAACCAAATATATGAAAAGGCATGAAAGTAATAGAGAAGTATTAAATATATATGTGCTATAGGTCTTAAGCAAAAAGGAAAGATATATACAAGACATACCGCAAACCCTAGACATCTCTGAATCGAGCTGCCAGCCCACTCTCCCTAACTCTAGCTGCTAATCTACTACATTGGAGAGCGCCCAGCTCCCACTTTCTAGTGAGAGGCTGTCCTCACATTGGGATACCTCCAAGACCACAGGCCCAAGAGATAATGAATGGAATGAATTAGGGTTTCACCGGGGCAAGGGGTCTTGTTATATAGGGGTCTCCTGTGCCTCCCTCCTAGTTTCGCAAGTGTGCAATGTGGTGTACGTAAACCTTCCACCATGTGGGCTATGCCACGCACATAGGCTTCTAGATAGCCTTAATCTGTGTTTGGGCCTTTAGGCCTTCCATTGATGCACCATAGCCCCTTGGATCCAACCACCTTTGGGGAACCCTAGACCAATCTCCATGGCTGTAGTAAACCCACCAACAAGATGCTGGGTCACTGACAGTGGGACCAGGGGCGCCTACTCCTAGATGACCACAGCATTTGTTTCTAATTCTCACTTCAGGCTAAGAAATTGGTACCCCAAGAATTACTTCAGCTAAATTTACAATTTTATCCATATAAACCCTAAGAGCTCCTAAATCTCTAAGGATTTCTAAATTTTCAAATAATAATCAGTAAGGACTATAGAGATTCGTGCTGATCACAATCCACAAGTTATATAAAGTTCGGGAATATAATTAAATAAGTATCAAGTTTATTAGATATCACTCAACACTACTAAAAATGAAATAGCGAAGCAAATTCTTTTGAAAATTCAACACTAATGCTTAGTTCAAATATATAAAAGCCATTATATAGTCAAATACACAAATAGCATGAAGATAAGAAATATGGGAAATCAAGCCAAGCAGCCTCGCTTACTTCTCATCATCCAAATTGAGCAGGAAGTATCAGAGACACTCTCACCTAATAAACTTCCAAGTAATAAAGTGGGAATAAAACCTTTTGAGTACAATAAATACTCTAAATTTAGGATTCTAATACTCCATGTGAGAGAGAAAAATAAAAAGACTCTCAAGGATATAAGTAAGGCTTTATCAAGTGGAGCTTGGTTGGATAGCATAAATTTAAGTAAAATAGCATTACTAACATAGAGTCCTACTTCTCAATATTTTTAGCACTACTAAGTAAAGCTTAGCGACCTTTAGTTTGGTAATCTCTATTCTATCACTTGATTAAGCTTCTCATGCAATAAGTGTAATCATAGATCAAAGCCATTACAATTGTATTCTAAATATAAGAGTAACAAGATTGAATACAAGAGAGAAGTCTCAAGAACGATGATCCTTGCTACTTCTTGACTATCGAACTCAAGATGAACTTGATCTTCAACTAGAACTAGCTATGTAGCTAACTACTTCTAGTATGAACTAGGGCTTAGGTCTAGACTTGGTCGGATTAGATGGGTATGAGTTGATGAATGAGTATGATAATGAAATTGATTTCACCTCGAGGTCACCGGTCTTCTTATATAGTACTTGGCGATGAACATCAACCCTTGGATCAAACCGACCTTCAGCAACGGTGTAGAAACAACCTCAATGTCGGTAGTAAACCGACCTAGAAAGGGGAGGTCGACAGTGGCCCACCCGGGCGGCCCGCCTAGGCACCGGGCGGCGCCGCCAGGTGGCATGCCACCCTCGGCTTCCCCGTCTTTTCTCGTGTCCTCTGGTATCTTCTAGAATGTTTTAGTTCACTTTTCGGGTTGAGTTGCTTCACGGTTAAGTCTTGCCTTCATATGCCTTGGATATTCTAACTTTCTCTATTATTCTCTCGCAATTATCTATTAAGTCCCCGGAAAGTCACAGAATACCAAAACTCATGGAATTATATTAGTTAGACCCTAGATTTATGTTTGGTCTTTGACTTGAGCCCTTAATTCATGTTTTTTTAACTTGTAATTTTATGCTATAACAGTGTCAACAGCTACCACAACTAACCGTGGATTGGGCGCAACCTCGGGTAATATCTAGTCAAGACACCACATCTACACTAAAGATTACTACTCTAATCACACGTAATAACTAGAGCACTCAATACGAGCAGAGATCCAAGAAATAATGTAAAGCAAGAACTAGAATTAAATAAATACTTAGAAATAAATGAAGAACCCGGAGATTGTTTGAAAGGCTTAACTAGTTGCTTTACAAGAATACAAAGTTGAAGAAGATCCGACAGCCCGGCTCTTCAGCTCTCTCCTCTTCTCTCTTCCTGATCTAGTTACAACTAGATGAACTAGATGAACTAGACAACTAGACAACTAGAGGGACCTCTCTCTCTTCTAATTGAAACCCTAACTTTTGCTCAGAAAGATTATGAGAGAATAATGAGAGATAATCCTTGGGGCTCGACCACGAACGCTGCTTATATAGTCCGAGGTGGAGGCGATCCTTTTGTATTGCGTTTAAACTCTAATCTCCACCATTGGATCAAAACCGACCTTGAGCAACGGTGTAGAAACAACCTCAATGCCTGTGAGTGAACGCCATAGGAAGATGAGGCTTACAATGGGACCCACTTGGCGCCGGCCTAGTTGGCACCGGCGACCGCCGGTGGCATGCCACCTCAGCCTCGGCTCCTTCCGTGTCCTCGGTACCTTCTAGAATGTTTTAGTTCACTTTTCGGGTTGAGTTACTTCCTGGTCAAGTCTTGTCATCATATGTCTTGTATATTCGAAACTTTCTCCATCTTTCTTCAGCATTTATCTATTAAGTCCCCCCGGAAAGTCTCAAAATACCAAAACTTATGGAATTATGTCGCAAAAACCCCTATACTCTATTGATATTCATTTTAAGCCCTTATTCTTTGCTTAGTTGACTATTAATATTATGCTATAACAGTGTCAACAAGTTCCCCAAAGCTTAACCTTTGCTAGTCCCTAGCAAAGCCAAACTTAACAATGGATCAGAGTTGCTACAATGCTTTCATGCCTCAAAAGTACACATGCTTTCAAACAAGAATTCTCCTCAAAATAAATTATTCTAACTTCAATACTTTTTATCATGGGGTTTATAGCCTTCACTTGGGTCCTGAGCAATTGAAAGATAGAACAATCAAGTCAAGCACTATGTCTCAAACTCTTAGATCAACTATTATCCCGGAGTTTTTGCAAGATTTTCAAAATAAAACTTCGAGAGATTCCTTATGTATAAGAGTTATATATGGTAAAAGTGGTATATGGCGAAATATGATGGTGGTAAATGTGAAGCCCCATTTTACTTTTGCTCCTTGAAACTATCTCTCCTTTGGATATGTTGGGGAGGACCTTGGGTTGCATACATTTTCTTTCTTTCTTTCTTTTAGAGGGGTGGGTCCTACTCACCCCCGGACTTGTGTCCATTTTTCTCTCTTTTTATTTTTTTAGAGATGTGGGCTCTACTCACCCTAACACTTGTTCATTTTTCATCTCTTCTTTTTTATTATTTTAGAGATGTGGGCTCTACTCGCTCGTAGGACACTTGTCCATTTTTCATCTCTTCTCTATAGGGAGGTAGGCTCTACTCGCCCGTAGGACACTTGTCCATTTTTCATCTCCCCTTTTCTATCTTCTCTCTCTTTTTTTTTATGCAACCCAAGCCTCATCATTTTTCTAATCTTTTGGAGAGACAAGTAACAAGAACTATGAGCATTATAGCAATGATGGGCTTTTGGTGGAATGTGATGGATGCGTACTTCGGGGATAGAAGTAGCATATATGAGTGGAGTGTAGGTTGTAAGCGGTCGGTATATATATGGTAAGAACACTCTGTTATATAGGAACTCATCATGTAGCACTTCTAATTTTAAAGATAATTCTCCAGGACTCTAGTATCACTAGGAACAAGATAAATAGTAGCTCAACTTTTCATATATCATATCTGTCAATTACCTAGACTTAAATCAAGCATTTGCTACCCACAAGTTTTCAATTTTAAAGTAAATCATGTGTCAAAACAATTTTATGTGAAACTTCGGGAGAATTCAAGTTTGAAAACTAGGTACGTGAAAGGAATTACGACAGAGCAACTATTCATCATTTCCATACTTAATGTTCATTTTATTTGAGCAAACGCAAACTGATAAAGACTCCCTCTAGAACATTTATTCTCACACTCTAACAAAGACTCTTTTTAAAGACTAGACTCTTATCAAACAAAGCAAAAATATATAAACTAATAATATATAGTAGAGAGATACTTATCGTGATAATCGGGGTGCCCTCCCCAAGCCGGATTGATATGTCGGGTTGTTGATAATGTGGAAGTTGTGGTAGACAACGACAAGGATGTCATCCTATCATATCTCTCTCCCTTAAATCCTACAAAACTCAAATAGACAACAAAACTTGTGGAACAAAGTTAAAAAAGCGTTAGTGGTTGGCCACTTAAGTCTTTGTTGCCTAGAGGTTTTTAGGAGTTGTCTCTTAGATTAAATCATTGAAATGCAAGAATTCAATCAAGTCAATTTCTTCTGACTTTTCAGGTTCTAGAAAAACTTTCAAACGATGGCCATTTACCTTAAATGTGTTACCTGTATCATCCTCAAGTGTGACGGCGCCATGAGGTGCAACGTCAAGCACATTGAATGGCCCTTCCCATTTGCTTCGAAGTTTTCCATGACCGAAGAGCTTCACCCTTGAGTTAAATAGTAGAACTTTATCTCCGTGCTTGAACTCTTTATGTTTGATTCTCTTGTCATGCCACCTTTTTGTTCTTTCTTTGTAAATCTTGGAACTGTGATAAGCTTTTTCTCTCCATTCCTCTAGCTCACGATATTTGCATCCGACGGTTCCTTCCAGCTAAATGGAGATCCATATTCCATCTCTTGATTGCCCAATGAGCTCTGAATTCTAATTCAACAGAGGCAAGTGGCATGTTTTTCCATATACCAACTGATACGGTGACATACCTATGGGTGTTTTAAATGTAGTTCGATATGCCCATAGTGCATCATGGAGTTGGGATTTCCATTTCTTTCCCATTTCATCTACGCCTTTTGTAGAATATTCTTGATTTACTTATTTGATGTCTCAAATTTTGGCCACTTGTTTGAGGATGGTAAGGAGTTGCAATGTTGTGTTTTACTCCATATTCTCGCAAAGGAACTTTCTCAAGGACTTGTCAATGAAATGTGATCCTCCATCACTTATGACCATTCGAGGTGTTCCAAATCTTGGGAATATTACTTCATGGAACATCTTCTTGGCATGCTTCGAGTCATTGGCTCAACATGGCAGTGCTTCTACCCATTTAGACACATAGCCAACTGCCACCAAGATGTATTTAGCATCTCCGGATCTTGGGAATGGTCCCATGTAGTCAATTCCCTAGACATCAAACAACTCTATCTGGAGATTATTCTGAAGTGGCATTGCATTCCGAGCATTAATGTTTCCATGCCTCTGGCATCTAGCTCATCTTCTCACATACTCCTTTGTATCTTGATACATTGTTGGCCAAAAGAATCCGCTTTGCCAGATCTTAGCATGTGTACGGAATGCTCCATAATGTCCCCCATAAGGTGATGCATGACATCTGTCTATAATCTTCAACCTTTCTTCTATTGGGACACATCTCCGTAGCAATCCATCAGAACATACTCAATAAAGATATGGATCATCCCATAAGTGACAACGAGCATCGTATTTGAGTTTCTTCTTATCCGCCCCTGGTGCTACATAACCTGCAACCATATAATTCACAATATACGCATACCAAGGGTCGACGTGTGTGACCTTGAGAAGCGTGTCGTCCCTCAAATAGTCATTAATAGGTAACTCAAATGTTTCCTTATATGGAATCCTATACAGTGTGGTCAGCTACCGAATTCTCTACTCCTTTCTTATCTCTTATTTCTATGTCAAACTCTTGGAGCAAAAGAATCCATCGGATTAACCGAGGTTTAGCATCTTTCTTAGTGAGGAGGTATTTAAGAGCAAATGATGATGTAAATAATAATCTTTCTCCCCACTAAGTAAGATCTAAACTTGTCTATAGCAAAGACAACAGCCAACATTTCTTTTTCAGTGGTAGTATAATTAAGCTGTGGTCCGGATAAGGTTTTGCTAGCATAGGATATAGCATGGTGCTTTTTATCCTTAGTTTGGCCAAGAACGGCTCCTACAAAGAAAGTCACTAGCATCACACATGATCTCAAAAGGTAGCGTCCAATCGTGGCCGGATGATTGAGCCGAGATGAGTGCATTCTTAAGGATTTGAAATGATTCATAGCACTCATTGTCGAAGACAAAAGGTGCATCTTTAGCTAAGAGGCTAGTCAGGGGTCTAGCAATTTGAGAAAAGTTTTTGATGAAACGCCTATAGAACCCTGCGTGACCTAGAAAGCTTTGGACTCCTTTCTCATTTGTGGGAGGTGGAAGTTGTTCAATGATCGTGGATACGGGATCACCTAAGGACTCTAGAGAGTTGTTCGTGGGATTCTATGCTAGCCTCAAGGCCACAAACAACTCCCAAAGGCAATGGAAGCATAGCTACGGTAGACTTACGTTTGTAATCGAGATAGAACTCTAGTCGACACCATGTTTAGAGTTTGGGTGTTCGAATCCTCGACGAATAACCCTCTCTCGTATCCGACTAGGTTCAGTAGCAAGCTCTTTGGCTCCTTGAACTATAAAAGGCAGCCAAAGAGCACCTCGTAGAGGAGAGCGCAACTTGAACATATCAAGTCAGTAAACCTTACAACCGATTCTCGGTTGACCCCATCAATCAAAAACAGGGCTCACGCCGACCGGGCGTAAAGGTCTTTACTCGATCAAGGATCGAGGGCCCGAACCAAGATAAAAACCCCGTCTCCATGTCAATCGCGCAACAAACCGCCGGACTCCAGGTTCATCGAGGCCCGAACAAACCGCCCGGCCACCCCATGGCGGGCTCGGTCGTAAAAACATCGACACCGGGCGCGCCAGTAGGGGCTCGTCGAATTTCAGCACGAGTTCGGGCGGACCACGACATCATGGGCTCGACGACGAGAAATACGATCATCTTCGGATCATGGGCTTGCGAGATCACGACGACGGCAAGACTCGAGGCTACATCATCGAGAAATCCAAGACCGGAGAATCGAACTCCCCGAGAGGCTCGCAATTGACACCGCCGACATCGCCTCGTAGACGGAGAACAAGCTCGACACCAACTCGAGGACTACGCCGCAGACCTAAAACCGGGGCCAGACTCGAAAGGAGGTCATCCAAGGTTCAAAAGCGGACTCAAGACAACTCGGCAATACTCCTACTCCGACTCGCACAAGGGAACCAGGATCAATTCGAAAGAATTTTTTTCAAGAAAGGCTACCCCGACTCGGAGAAAGAAGGCAAAACCGAGACAAATGGTATCAACCCAAGTTACCTTACCACCCCAACGGACTACGTAATGCCGCGTTCACACATACAAGGCGTATCAAGACAACTTTCAAAAGAAGGCCGAGATTCCTTTGAAAGGCGCGCAACGAGGGCTCGTCCTAACAAGGACGCCGGAGGAGTGCATCATCCACCGCCTAGAACCCTCACAAAGATCGAACATCAAGAAACGGGCGGTGTACGGGGATGGCAAGCGACGGATCTTCCCCGGACGGAAGGAGTGGCATCCAAAAGGCTCATGTTCCCAATGAAATATTGGTGATAGCAAGAGCCCTCACGCCGCTTAACCCTCCGTGATGCCCCTGGACATCAGGTCCACCGACGAAGGTCTATCAAACATCTCTACGGACAAAAGAACCCAAGAAGACGAAGGAGAAGACCAAATCATTCAAGGCTAAGAAGAAACAAGTCAAGGGAGGACGCCGAGACAGCAGCGAGCAAGCGCAAACAAGCCTGGAACAAGTACCAAGCCGACTTGGCGCGAATATGAGAAGATGAAGTCTCGAAAGGGAAGTCAAGACGACCATCGACAACACACGGAAAGATACAAGAGTTGATTGAACGCCCTCAAGACCGCTTCAAACCTAAATAACGAGGAGAGGCTCATCAAGGAAGCGCTTCCGAAAGCCACCCAAGAAAGAGACCCCGCTAGGTCGCAGCCAAAAGGCAAACAACTCACACGCACAAAGAAGTCGGTCTAATGTCTTCGATAGGTTGGGCACGCCGGAGAACCTTAAACTCAAGGCGGCCCCGGAGGGATGGTGGAAACCAGAGACCCCGAGGGTTAATCTCACCCCAAGACCAAGCCGACACGAAGAAGTCGCGGAGTCCACATACGCACCGCAAGAACCTTGACAAAGGAGCAAGATCCCTGACAAATCGAGGGGAGGACAACAGGGGCTATGACAGATTCCCTTGCTTCGCGAGAAAAGACTACAAGGAGTCAAACTACCCTCAAAGTTCAAACCTTCAAATCACTCAAAATACGATGGGAAAATAGAGCCCAAGCAATGGCTCGAGTCTACTCACAATCCATTGAGCTGGGCCGGAGGAGATGATGATGCAAAAGCCATTTTCTTTCCCATGGCTCTAGAAGCTCTACCGCTCCAATGGTTCGACAAGATCGAAGAGGGCTCAATAGAATACCGGGAAGATTTGCGTAAAATATTTTGCAACAACCTCGCAGAATCATCACCCATCCCATCACACGGCCGAATTAAAGAGCCTCAAGCGAAAGCGGGGAGAATCCTTGAGAGATTACTATCGAAGATTTGGCGAGATGAGATCCCGTGCATGACATCACAGAGAGAAGTGGTGGATGCGTTCGGTAATGGAATCTCTCAAAGATGGCAATTCTCGAGACTTCTACAAAGACAACCCGAGGACCAACGAACGCTTCAAGCTCACCGTTGAAAAATGATCGGAGCCGAAGAAAGAACCCGTGATCGCTTCCCGAGAGAAAGAACACGAAGGCCCGAAGAAAGAACCGAACAACGCCAAAGAATACAAGAAGCGAGGACCGTATTAACACGGTCGCATTTTGCCGAAAAACCAAAGAAGCCATACAAACCAAAGTACAATGGCAACAAGGGCAACGGCAACAGCAAAGACAACATCAAACTAGAAAACTTGCCTTGCGCTCTTTCATCCCGGAGCTCATCACACGCCGGAAACCGCACAACCTTCCGTGAGAGATATAAAGGAAGAGATTCAAACAGAAAGGGCACAACCAAGACAAAAAAGGAGAAAACAACGATGGACAAAAGACGAGGAACTTCCGTAGTTTAACAAGATCTCTAAACGCCATATTCTCCCGAGTTCCTCGGATCAAAGAGCAAGAGACAAGACAAGCTAGCACTACGATCGATCATGGCAAAGTAGAACCCGCAACGCCACGCTACCTCAATTGGTCCCAATACCCGATTCAATTCACAAGGGAGGATCAATGGACAAGTGTAGGCAACACCGGACAGTATCCCTTGGTGATAGAACCCACCATAGCCGGAGTGACAAAGAACCAAAGGTACCGATCGACGGAGGTGCGAGGGCTGAACATCATATTCTCGAGACACCGGACAAGATGGGACTAGACCTTCAGGGTTAATTGCTCCCTCCAAAGACCCCTTCTACGGGATAGTCCCCGGACGAGCAAAGAATACCAATTGGGCAAGTCACCTTACCGATCACTTTCGAACACCTTCAAACTACCGAACGGAATACGCCAAGTTCGGCAGCGCATCTCGAGTCACCATATCATGCCATCATGGGAAGACCGGCAATTGCAAAATTCATGGATATTCCACACTACCCGTATCTATTGCTAAAGATGCCGGCGCCATTGGAGTTCTTTCAATCAAAGGAGATCTCAAAAAGGCTTTCGAAAGTGTGACGCCCAAGCCATTGAAATAGCAAACAAGACCTGTACATTCTTAGAGAAAAAAAGAAGTCAACCAAATGGCACAAGAGACAAATCCGTAGGAACTCGAGATACCAGCCAAGAAACAAGCAATCTTGGTACCCCCGTAAGAAGCCGATGTCAAGCACATCGATTTACTGCACCGGGTGATCCATCCAAGACGGCGATCATCGCCTCTCACCTATCTCCAAAATAGGAATTCGCGCTCACCACGGCCTTCCTAAGGCAACACAAAGATATATTTGCTTGGAAACCGGCGCACATGCCCTATTGCTCCAAGGAGCCGGGCCGAGCACGCGAATTGATATCAATATGGGATCCAAACCCATCAAGCAAAGACCGAGGAGATTCTCACCGTAAAAAAGAAAGAAGCCATAAAAAGGAGATCGCGAAACTACTCGCAAATGGATTCATCGAGAAATCCTACATCCGTATTGGCTAGCTAACCCAGCTTCCGGTTCGAAGAAGAACACCTCGAGAATGGCGCATGATGTGTAGACTACACCGACTGAACAAGCATTGCCCAAAAGATCCATTTGGGTTACCAAGGATTGACCAAATAGTGGATTCCACGGCGAGGTCGGCCCTATTATCATTCCTAGATTGCTACCGGGCTACCACCGATAGCGCTCAAGAAAGAAGATTAGAGCAAGACCTCTTTATCACCCCCTTCGGTGCCTACTTTGCTATAAAAAAACAATGTCATTCGGACCGAAGAACGCCGAGCAACGTATCAAAGAGCGATACGCACTTGTTTGGGAGAGCGGATTGGCAAAACGCCCGAAGCATACGTGGACGACGAGTGGTGAAAAAACAAGGGAGCCGGACACTCTAATTCAAGACTTGGAGGAGACTTTCAACAACCTTAAGAAGTGGAGGTGGAAGCTCAACCCAACAAAGTGCGTTTTTTGAGTACCATCGGGACAATTACTCGGGTTCTTGGTCAGCGAGGCATAGAAGCCAGCTTCAAACAGATCAAAGCCATCACGAGATGAGACAACCCCGAAATGTCAAGGACGTCCAAAACTCACAAGGTGCATGGCGGCGCCAACAGATTTATATCTAAACTGGGGAAAAAGGATTACCTTTCTTCAAATTGATCAAGACCAAGGGAAAGTTCGAATGGACTAAAGAGGCGACAAGGCATTTGAAGAACTCAAACAAGTACCTAACGTCGGCACCGACTCCCTCACTCCCCGAAAGATCATGAAGACCTCATGCTTTACATAGCGCCTACCAATACAATGAGTCACCTCGGCAATCATTGTGGAGAGAGAAGAGCCCGAACAAGAAGAAAAACCCGAGGCGGTTTACTACGTGAGCGAGGTCCTTTCGAATCCAAAACTCGATACCCTCACGCATTTAAACCGCTCTACTCCATACCGATCACATCAAGGAAGCTACGGCACTACTGACGACACCACAAGATAACAAAGGGTCACAGATTCTCCACTCGGAGACATCCTACGGAACAAGGATTCAACAGACACATATCAAAATGGGCAAGAGAACTTCGGAGCATTAAATCTAGAGTTCACCCCACGAAGAGCAATCAAATCTCAGCGCTTCCACTTTATAGCGTAAATGGACAGCTCCAACAACCCATACCCGACGACATCAAGAGACATTGGAGCATGTACTTCGATGGATCATTGAAGCTCGGGGAGCAGGAGCCGGGATTCTCTCATATCTCCGTAAGGAAGACAACTCAAGTATGTGCTACGATATAATGTGGCAAGCTACCAACAACGAGGCAGAAGTATGAAGCCCTCATCCATGGCCTCAAAGTGGCAAAAATCTAGGAATCAAAAGACTTCAAGTATACGGTGACTCCGCGGTTGTCATCAATCAAGTCAACAAAGACTGGGACTGCACCAAGGATAACATGGGCCTCTACCGCGCGTATAATGCAAATTCGAAAAGAACTTCCAAGGCTTAGAAATCCTACACGTGCTCGAGACGCAAACGTGGTCAGCAGACGATTAGCCAAACTCGGTTCGACAGAGCTCAAGTCCCACCGGAGTATTCGTCGAAGAATTATCGAAGCCTTCAATCAAAGAGAACCCGAGCAAGAAAAAATATGGAGCAATCAGCTCTAACAGAGTGATGATAATATCTCCGTGTCGCAGAACCACTCCCCGGATCGAGGACATCATCAACTTCATCAAAAACAAAACGCTACCCCAAGACAAAACGTAGCAACAAGGATCTTGAGAAGAAGCAAGAACTATGTGCTCATCGGGACAAGCTATATAAAAGAGCAAAGATCATCGAGTACTACTCAAATGCATCGCCTCGAAGAAGGAAAAGAAATCCTCAAAGAAATCCATTCTCGATGCCGTGGAAACCACGCAATCCGAGAACCCTCGTGGGAAAAGCATTCGAACGTGATACTCATGGCCAACAGCTCTCAAAGACGCGAAGAACTCGTCAAAAAGATGCAAAGGATGCCGATGTTCGCAAAGACAGCGCATGTACCAAGACACAACCTAATCGCATACCACCATCATGGCCTTTTTTGTGCCGGGACTAGATCAAGTCGGACCACATAAAAGAGCCAAAGGAGGATACGAATACATTTTCGTAGCAATCGACAAGTTCACCAAGTGGATAGAATACAAGCCTTTGGTTAACTACAACTCCAAAGAAAGCAAATGAAGTTCATCCAAGAGATCATGCACGTATTCGATGCCCAACAGATCATAACAGACCTCGGATCGCCCTTCACAAATGCGGAATTCAAGATTGGGCACGAGATTGCGGCATACAAATCGATTATGCCTCTCAGAGCACATCCTCGTGCAAACAGACAAGTAGAAAGAGCCAACCACTCATCCTTGCCGGTTTAAAGCCAAGACTATATGAAGAACTCAAAGACTACGGAGCAAAATGGATCGAAGAGATACCAAAAGTTGTCTAGGGCCTAAGAACTCAAATCGCCAGAGCAAATGACTACTCACCTTTCTTCCTAACATACGGATCGGCGCGGTACTACCGGCCAGATTCGATATGGAGCTCTCCACGGATAGAGCGAAATTCAAGAAGGAGAAGGAGAACGTGACAAGAAGACTTGAGATCGACCGTGCGTAAGAAGTCGAGAAAATGCCATCCTTCGTAACGCAAGATACCCGCAAGGACTCGGAAGGCACTACGACAAGAGCACACGACCAAGAAATCTAAAACCCGTGAGATCAAGTACTCAAAAGAAACCAAAAGATAGAAGGCGGTGCACAAATTGCTCGGTCCGTGGGGAGGACCCTTCATCGCCAAAGGAGTACTTGGGACCGGGAACCTACAAACCGATGACCACGTAAGGAGAAGAAATCGTAAAACTCTTGGCACATCGCCCAACTCTCGAAGGTTCTACCCATAAAGACTCCGACGGCCCACAGAGAAGTCGCGAAAACACGCACCAACTCTCTCAAGAAGAAGAAGAAAATGGCGCGAAGAACTCTAGACCCACAAGAGGTACTAGAATGCGCGGCACTCTAAAGCAGTTCAAAACAAAAAAAGAACTCCAAAAAGAGCGCAGCCGCATGCCTCCCAAGAGGAGAAGAACAAAAACAGCCCAAATCGGCACTTCAAGAAAGAGAAGTCAACCGACAGAAGGCAACCCCGACCACCGTAACGGAGGTCACCAAACAAGGGTGGAACCACGCTGTCCTTCGAATAGCGCCCACACCTTAAATCCTAGCGGCGGATCGTGAACTACGACTCAAAGAAGAGAGGACGTGGGGATCAGCCCGCTTAGGTCGCAAAGGCCATCGAGGGTCCGTGAAAAGAGCCAATATATCCTACGGCAGGGATGGCCTTTCGAATCGGGCGTGAACGGTGTAGTGTTATGAAATAGGAACCCATCGTCTCACATCAAGTCTCTCGTAAAAGCGAGAGCAGCCCAAACCAAAGCAAGGTGGATTGTAGTGTTGTGAAATAGAAACCCAACCATCTTGACCTTCACCCCCGGATGCACTTAAATGGGCCTCGGATCGAGAACCCTATATAGGGACGCCATGCTATAGTCCACCGGACAACATGGGAGAGCCCTTGCCCGTGAAGCGGCAACCCGTGAGTTAGAACAACTCTACCGGAGCATGACTCCACCAAACATCTACTAGCAAGTCTAAGAAAAGACAAAAAGCTAGAGGCCTAATGGAAAGACCAAACGGCCGGGAGCAAGACTCCACCTATGTGACTTGTCCAAGAAAAAGGCAACAAGTCACATGCCGAAGGGAACAACCCCCAAGGCGGGCACGACCCCACCCATCCACAAAGAAGTCTAAAAGCAAAGACGATGCTGGAAATCCGTAACAAAAGCAAATTTCGGGTACTGAGCACGACTCCACATCTACGGCAAGTCTCGAGAAAGAAGACGAGTCATGCATCAAAGGAAGGAACCCGGACGCAGGGCAAGGCCCCACCTATTTCAAGCAAGCCTGAGAAGAAGGCAAGCTCGAAACAGGGAAAAACAACCCCGCCATCACGAGCACGACTCCACCTTACATCATCTCGAAAAAGAAGACAAGTCGAAGGCCAAAGGAAAGAACCCGAAGACGCAGGAGCAAGACTCTACCCTCACGACAAGTCTCAAGAAAAGAAGACAAGTCGAAAGGCCAAAGGAAAGAACCCTAAGACGCAGAGCAAGACTCTATCCCCACGACAAGTCTCAAGAAAAGAAGACAAGCTCCAAGGCCAAGGAAAATAACCTAAAAGGCGCAAGAGCAAGACTCCAACAATCTACAAAGAAGCTTAAGAAGAGCTAAAGCTGATGCAAGAAACAACCCCGATGATTATGGAGCTAGAATCCTCACAACTACTTCTAACAAGTCTACAAGCAAAGGGCAAAGCCCAAGGCCTAGATCTTAAGGCACGCCACAACAAGCCGTCCAAAGAAGAAGAATTCAAGGACAAAGCGTAAAACAAGTCAAAACAAAGCTGCTCGAAGGCGTAACGATAACGCTTAAAAAGTCACTCAAAAGCGACTCAATTGTTCAAAGGCCCCAATACGTAACAAGACTGTTCATTACAAGACAGATGAAGCCGCCACAACCAGCACTCAAAGCCGCATCAAAGTCAAGCTCCACGGCATCATTCATCCCAAGATCAATGGTATCCACAAGAGACGCCACGGCTACATCCACCACAGAGGTTCTCCCTTCTCCATCATCTCAAAGATGTTCCATAGAGGCAAACCCATTCACAACAAGTAGCAATGGGCAGCTCCGGACAAGATGATGGAAATAATAGAGAGAGTTCCTCGAAGCCTCCCTGCAACATCCCCACATATAAGCGGAAGCGTTTCTGAGGCTTGAGGAAGGAACCCCCCTCCAGTCAACTCTTGATCTTGAGGAAGACAGATGACGTCGAGAAGAGGAGACACGAAACGCCAAAAGCTCCGAGAATTTCTCCCGAAGGACAGCCAAAGAATCCTTCGCCCTCGAAGCTCGGGCCCGCAACTTCGTTGATAGTGGCCTCCCGCTAGTCTTGGTCACACCTGAGGGCTATAAAAACAACTATCGAGAAAGAGCAAAATAGAAACAACAAAGAAGAGCAAAAAAGGAGGGCGAAAAAATACCTTCGACTTCCCTGGACACCTTGCCATAAGACTCCGCCAAATTTATCGCCAGCTGGCGCGGGCTTCCCGGTTGTAAACGAAGAGCTCACTCGGACTCCTCGAAGACGAGTAACCTCTCGCCCGCCAAAGAGTCACTCTCTTGGCCGTAAAGGAAGACAGAAGGTCACGCACAAAAAGACTGCAACAAAGTCAAAAAATTCAGAGACATCTCAAGAAAAGAAGAAAACGATCAAGATAACCGGTCACATACCCGAACTTGGGATCAAGAGCGGACAAAGCATCGGTGGATTGACCTTTATACACCACGCAGACAAACCACCAACCCGAGAGACGGATCGAATTCTCAATCAACGTAATCCGCAAGAACCTTCAGATCGAAAAGAGAAGGATCCTATCGAACCTCGGGGTTGGAAGTATGCACAGCGAACCGTGATGCGTAAGACTGTCCCGGCCGCGTGCCGCTCGCACGAAGTTGGAGAAAGAACATCCGGGAACTTCACGGGGCCTCCTACAAAAGAACCCCTCAAAACAAGCCACCTCATATTTACACCGTAAATAAGAACTCAAAAACAAAGAGAACTTACCGGAATGACACTCGAGGAGCGCGAGGAGGCAGCCGCCAGACACTGAGAAGGCTTCACAAAGAAGAGCAACGGAACCGAAGAAGAACCCAAGCCGAAGCATCAACCTTCACAACAAAGGAACTGCGAAAACAAACCTCATCAAAGACCACTACATAGCCAAAGAACCCCGACGAATGAGCTCAAAAAAAAAAAAAAGAACTCACGGGCACCGGACGAGACTCCACTTGCTCCTCATCATGCTCAAAAAGCAAATGCAGAGCACCATCCGAAAAACAGAGACACAAAGTTAACTCATACAAAAAAGAGCGGGTTGACAAAGAGACAACAACCCCTCACCTATGAGAATATTACCCCGTAGGCTCCTGCAAGGAAACCCGAGAAGTGGCGAACGAGTCCTCTTGGGCGTAGTGGTAGCGTAAGAAGTAAATGTGTTCTTCGGGAAGAACGCGCGACGCTTGCGGCCTATAAGGGCAAGAACCCGTGGATCCGAGTAAAGGGAACATACGAAGAACTCCCAACACTCATACCGGAAGGATCAAAGACTCAACCGTAAGCGTGAGGCAAGGTAGCAACAAATACCAAAGCGGACTCATCATAATTACGCCAAGATGCTAAAGAAGAAAAAGCGAGTCGAAAAACAATCCTTACTGGATAAAAAGAGCCCAATAGAACAAAATATCACTTACGTAGGAGGAGGATTAGCGGCGGGAATACTCGCAACTTGAATCGGAGTCGCCGAACATCCTTCAACACAAGGCAAAGGGAATCCATCAGCTCTTCCTCGACACAACTCAGGCACCTCCACCACCAACACGAGAAGGATCCTCGTGACTAGTATACTCAAAGCCGTATTTCTCTCTCGACATCAAGGGCTGAACCCGACGGCGAAGAAAAATCGGCGGCAACAATGCCGGGGCCACTAAGACCAAAGACCTTGTTTGAGAAATTTAACCCGATTGACAAACTCAAAGAACCTCCGACTCGTCCGAGAATCCACATTAAAGGCCGCCG
This sequence comes from Hyparrhenia diplandra, assembly GCA_015847255.1. Taxonomy (NCBI): domain Eukaryota; kingdom Viridiplantae; phylum Streptophyta; class Magnoliopsida; order Poales; family Poaceae; genus Hyparrhenia; species Hyparrhenia diplandra. The sequence goes on along the minus strand of JADLZK010001331.1, from coordinate 148,027 downwards.
GGTCAACCGCTCATAGAGTCATGGTCGAGAAAGAGCAGAAGAGGGTTGTTCACATAGAACCAACCGTAGCGCCAACCGTAGACGTAGTCGTGGAGCTCATAATCAAAACGCAGCCTTCCGGCCGACGGGCCTCGGATCGAAACACATCCCGCAGCGGATGGATCGATCCGTATGGCGGCGTAAGAAATAGCGTAAGAACTTCAAAGAAGGAGGAATGCCTATGAACGTCCTCACAAGCATGGACAAAGATAGAAAGAAGAAGAACCCCGTTCGGGGCAAGATGAGAAAGAGCAATCCCGTAGGATTGAAGAAATTCATGAAAAAGACCGAGGCAGAAGACAGAGACCGATCGCATGAAGGCGATGAACAGGACAACCTCAAAGGATTAGGAACGGGGAGGCGATGACCTACAAAGTGCACGCCACCCGTAAAGATTCCCCGGAGGGGAGAAGAAGCCTACGCCTCTCCGCCTCTCCGCCATGTCGCCCTCGCCGACCACGGACTCCGCCGGATCTTCATGGCCTTCTCCATCTCGTGGATGGCCTCCCCTTCCCCCGTGACGGCCCGAGAAGAGGACCCTTCGTCATCAAGTACGGACGATGGCGAACCGCAAAACGGCGGGGCAAAAAGGACAGCGACGGGCGGAGAATTAGGGCAAGGAAGATTTGCTAAACGGCGCAGTGCATGGTAGGGGAAAAGAAGGAACGGCCGTATCCAAGTATTTAAGGACCCGGAAAAAATTCCTGCCGTAAAAGGATAAAAACTCTCCAAAAACGGAGTCTCTACAACTTCAAAATTAAATTCGAAGTGACAACGGCTCTCCTTTTTATGCGAATAAAGGCAACAGACCGACACAACGGTCAAAATCCCTCGCCGAAAGGAAAAGAACCCTACAACCGCCATGTCCACCAAGAAGAAGTCGCAAAAAGAGAAACGGTCAAAAATCCCGAGGACGGGAGAACCTCTAAGATTCCTTTCCAAAGAAAGAACTCCTAGACGCTCGGGGGCTACTGGATACCCCGGACAAGATTTTTTTTGAATCGAGAAGAACTCGAGGATAGAGATCTCAAAGATCACGACGAAGCTTCATCCGAGAAGAGCGAGAAAAGATGCTCTCATGACTCATACTTGAGATGCTCGGGGGCTCACGAAGAAGAGATCCATCCCGGAGAAAGAACTCCAAATACGAGAAGAACTCAAAGACAAAGGAAAAGATCTCAAGACCACGCTTAAGGCTCCATCCAAGAAGAAGAGCTCGTGGGAGAAGAGCAATCTAGAGAGAAAGAACTCGTCGAAGATGTCGAAGACAGAGGCAAAGAGCTCAAAGACCTTCCGGCTCTTTATGCCAAAAAGCAAGAAGCTCGGGGTACACACCCTACGGGTGCATTTTTCAAGTGCACACCGAAAGTGATGATCTCAAGACCACATCAAGGCTTCATCCGAGAAGCATAGACAACTCTCATAACTCGGCCTTGAAATGCTCGGGGCTTATGGATACGGGATCACCTAAGGACTCTAGAGAGTTGTTCGCGGGATTCTATCCTAGCTGCGGCCATAAACAACTCCCGAAAGGCAATGGAAGCATAGCTACGGTAGACTTCTGTTGTAATCGATAGAACTCTAGTCGATTACCATGTTTAGAGTTTGGGTGTTCGAATCCTCGACAAATAACCCTCTCTCGATCCGACTAGGTCCGTAGCAAGCTCTTTGGCTCCTTGAACTATAAAAAGGCGGCCAAAGAGCACCTCAGAGAGGAGAGCGCAACTTGAACATATCAAGTGTCAGAAACCTTACAACCGATTCTCGGTTGACCCCATCAATCAAAAACAGGCTCACGCCGACCGGACGTAAAGTCTTTACTCGATCAAGGATCGAGGGCCCGAACCAGTATAAAAACCCCGTCTCCATGTCAACTGCACAACAAACCGCCGGACTCCAAGTTCATCGAGGCCCGAACAAACCGCCCGGCTCACCCCGTGGCGGGCTCTCGGTCGTAAAACATCGACAATGACTTCTATCTTTGCTCTATCCACTTCTATCCCATGTTCGGATATCTTATGTCCCAAAGACTATTCCTTCCCGAACCATAAAATGACATTTCTCCCATTTCAGACTAAGGAATTTTCTTTACATCTTTGTAGAACTTTGTCTAAATTCTCCAAGCAATCATTGAAGGTTTTGCCATAGATGGTAAAGTCATCCATGAACACCTCCATAATGTTTCAATCATTTCAGAAAAAATAGACATCATGCACCATTGGAAAGAGGTTTGGAGCATTGCACAATCCGAATGACATTCATCGATATGCATAAGTTCCATACGGGCATGTGAAAGTTGTCTTATTTTGGTCATTAGGGTGGATTGGGATTTGATGATATCCGGAATAACCATCAAGGAAACAATAGAAAGAGTGATTTGCAAGCCGTTCCAACATCTCATCAATGAAAGGTAACGTAGTGATCTTTCTTTGTTGCCTTGTTAAGTTTCCGGTAGTCAATGCACATACGCCACCCCGTGACGGTCTTGCCGAGGAATGAGTTCATTCTTCTCATTCGTAACAACCATCATTCCTCCTTTCTTTGGGACAACTTGGGCCAGGGGCTAACCCACTCACTATGTGGCATAGGATAGATAATCCCGGCGTGCAAGAGCTTAAGAACCTCTTTCTTAACAACCTCTCGCATAGCGTTGTTAAGCCTCCGCCGTGGTTCCCTTTGAGGGTAATGCATCGGGATCAATAGGGATACAATGCGTGCGAGTTGGGGACTAATCCCTATGAGGTCTTCAAGTGAGTAGCCTATGGCTGATTTATGTCTTTCTAAGACAAAGACAAGTCTATGAGTTTCTTCTTGGGAAAGCTTGTCACCGATAATGGCTGGAGTTTCTCGGTTATTATTGAGAAAGACATATTTTAGGCCGGAGGAAGTGGTTTCAGCTCAACAGAGGGTGGTCGTGGTGGCACCTCTATTGTATCTAATTCAATAGGCTCTGCTAACTCTTCCTCTTCTTCGATGAAGTGTTCCACATCAAAGACTGGTTCAGCCATGTTTTCTAGAGATTCTATTAAAACATCCTCAATAGGATCTTTCTTGGGCTTGGGTTCTACTATCGCGTTATGTGATCGTTGCAAGAGAGATGGCGATGGAGAATTTCCTAACTTGAGATTCAAAAGACCCCTGATTTGGTCATTCTTGAATTAGTGTTCCAAATGGTACACCAATCAAGATCGACATGTCCGAGATGTCATAGGCGTGAAAGTCTAGAAAATACTCGGATCCTCTTATACGTAAAATAATAGTCCTTATGACCCCATAGTTTTCAAGAATAACTCTAGAAGGAATTTTAAGAAGCTTGCGAGATGGGATCCAAGACTCGTTGGGGCATAATTTTTGAGCTAAAGCCCATGAAATGATGTTCATCCCAACGGTCGGACTATAATGAGCCTCTATGGTGGTCCCTTTAATTTTACAAGATATAGTCTCTAAGGGGGAAATGATTCGGGCTACCTCGATTGGGACACTCCGTTTCCACCAACCACTCATGGCTCATGATGGATGATAGTCCTTTAATGTGCTCCATTAAGAATGGATCATTGTTTGGATCATCCTCAATTGGTGCGAGTGCACCGGAGGTTTTGTTTGCTTTGGAAAATTCAAGGCATTGCCAAAATCTTCAAACAGTCGACCTCGATTTACGATAAGAATGTGCAAGGATGGGGTTCATCACCCTCTAGAGTTTTGTCTAGAGTGTGTTGTGTTCCCATTGTGGAAGGTTCTATAGCAACCAAATCATTAGAAGGTTTTATAGGGATTTCAGATTCGGCTGCATGTGTCTCTTCTTGTTGTTCGGGGCTTGGCTCGATTTCTTCTTCTTCGAAACTCATCAAAAATACCCGTGTAGGGAGTGTTTTCAAGGATTTTCTCAAGTATGGCACTTCCCTCACTAGCAATTTTATGTGAGAATGAACCTCCCGAAGCGATGTCGAGATGTAGAGCGGCTTCCTTGTTAAGACCGCGATAAAAGTGAATGTATAGGACATGTTCGAGGCAAGGAAAGGTTTGGACCGGAATTGGTAAGGCTTATAAATCTAGCCCAGGCTGCTCCTAGAGTCTCCTTCTCTTTTTGTCTAAATGTAAGCACTTCGATTCTAAGGTCGGCAATTTTATAAAGAGGAAAGAATGCAAGACAAAACTTGTCTCGAAGTTCATTCCAATTTCCATTTACACTTCTTACAGAATGAGCATACCATTTTTTTGCTCTTCCCTCAAGAGAGAAGCGAAATAATTTCCATTTAATGGTGTCTTGTGTCATGCCAGGAATACTCCTAGTAGAACATAAGTGCTCAAATTCATTAAGGTGGTTGTATGGATCTTCATCTGCTAACCCAGAGAAGGATTGCTCCCGAACCATGGCTATAAGGGCAGGGCAAAGCTCATAGCCATCTGTAAGAATGGGATGTGATGATGGTGGAGACTCCAACAAGTTGCCCTTTGGAGCAAAGAATTTATAGATTGGAGTGAAATCCATGTGGTAAGGGTAGTGGTAAAAAGATAAAAGGGTAAAAAGACGAACTTGGTTCTAAACTAGCACAGCTACCCTTCCCGACAGCGGCACGAGAAAAGCTTGTTGGTATAAATTAACGCAGACGACAAAAAATCCGCATAGCGCCGCAGATACCGATGTAGCTTTCACGGGGAGTATTCCAAGGTATCGATTTTCATGGGGAACGTGAAGTGTACTAGAGGAATTAGGATAGTCCTAGGAAAGATAGATAATATGGGTAGAGAGGGATTTTGGGTTTCCTAAGTGGTTTTATCTAATTAAAGGCTTACTATACTTTATCTACATCGAACAACAGTCCGTTCCAACTCTCGAAGAAGACGGGAAGAAGGTAGTTGGAAGAAGGCTGCCAAAAAGCTCTAATGAAAAACACCAACCCGAACGTGGTGGATTACAAAGGCCCGACAGGGTCTGTCACCCCCCGGGCTACCACAACTAACCGGTGGGATTGGGCACAACCTCGGGTAATATCTAGTCTAGACACCACATCTACACTAAAGATTACTACTCTAATCACACGTAATAACTAGAGCACTCAATACGAGCAGAGATCCAGTAAATAATGTAAAGCAAGAACTAGAATTAAATAAATACTTAGAAATAAATGAAGAACACGGAGATTCTTTGAAGAGCGAACTAGTTCTTGCAAGAATACAAAAGTTGAAGAAGATCCGACAGCCCGGCTCTTCAGCTCTCTCCTCTTCTCTCTTCCCGATCTAGTTACAACTAGATGAACTAGATGAACTAGACAACTAGACAACTAGACAACTAGAGGGACCTCTCTCTCTTCTAATTGAAACCCTAACTTTTGCTCTGTAGAAAGATTATGAGAGAATAATGAGAGATAATCCTTGGGGTCGACCCTGGGGCTGCTTATATAGTCCGAGGTGGAGCGGTCCTTTTTGTATTGCGTTTACAACTCTAATCTCCACCATTGGATCAAACCGACCTTGAGCAACGGTGTAGAAACAACCTCAATGTCGGTAGGGAACCGCCATAGGAAGATGAGGCTTACAGGTGGGACCCACCTAGCGGCCGGCCTAGTTGGCACTGGCGGCCGCCGTGGTGGCATGCCACCTTAGCCTCACGGCTCCTTACCCGTGTCCTCTGGTACCTTCTAGAATGTTTTAGTTCACTTTTCGGGTTGAGTTACTTCACGGTCAAGTCTTATCATCATATGTCTTGTATATTCCGAAACTTTCTCCATCTTTCTCTGCATTTATCTGTTAAGTCCCTGGAAAGTCTCAAAATACCAAAACTTGTGAAATTATGTCAGTAAAACCCCTATACTCTATTGATATTCATTTTAAGCCCTTATTCTTTGTTTAGTTGACTATTAATATTATGCTATAACAGGTGTCAACACATGTAACTCCTGGTTTTGAGGCTACACTACTGGATCCTCCGACAGGCGAGATTAAGGCTCTTGGATAGGCTATGTGTAAGATGATCCAAAGTGGAGCGAGCTCGTCTTATTGTAGCATTCCTAAAGCTCTCTTCTTTTACCTCCCCAAAACCTCCACATGCCTACTTACGCGCCTCAATGAAAGTCAATCTAAAAGGACTGTATGACATGCGGCTTAAATGGGAATGACAGCAATGATCGAGTCCTTCTCAAGCTGCAATGGATGGGAATGCAAAATACTTCGCTTCGCATGCCAATGACGGTCGAGTGCCTTGCGCAGTGCATCGGCTAACGATGTGGAAACCGGCTCTCAAGGCAAGGATGACCAAAGTGCCTCGCAGTCGGCTGCGGGCGAGAATGCGGGGAGTGGCTCGCATGACAAGAATGTCCGAGTGCCTCTCAGTGCAGCTGCGAGAATCGAAGCGTGGCTCAACAGCGACGGCAAGGTCCAAACAAGCATGTTTGAGGCAAGGTCCACACAAGAATGTACGAGTAAGTAGTGCTTCACTTGGAGTTCTACACTCGTGATGTTTCCATTCGATGAATAACCAACCACCGTTTCATATGTTTGCGGTGCCGGTCATAAGCCGATGAAAAGACATGTGGGTTCTACATGGCCCACCACTTCACGGCTACGATGAAACAAGTTCATCCGGACCATCATGAGGTAACTTCGAAGTGCAGCTCCATCATGTGCCTACCTTTGTTTGGCAATAAAGACCATGTGTACAACGAACACTTATGCCTACCTTTCTTTGTATTAGAATTTCGATTTGTGCGGAAATTCGATTAATTTGGAGGATATTAGAGAGGAGATCACCAAGTTTGTTATGGAAGAGATCATCAGCCCTGAAGGCGAGTATTCGTTTAAGTGAACCATGAGTTCCTTCATTTCCCTTTGCCGCATGACGATCGGTGGATACATGCATTTGAACTGTGTTATTTGTGTTGTGAACAATCATTGTGGCGTGTCTGAACAACTGGGTATGTCTTGTGAAGAATATTACGAGATACACATGAATTTTCAGAGATACACATGAATTTTAAGAAATACACATGAATTTTCCATCTTTGCGCAGGTGTACGCCATTTGTTTGTGATCGGACCTATGTATATGTATTATATACGTATTAATAATACCAATGCTTTGGTCTACGAGGCGGTTCTAAGCGTGTCTGCGACGTCATCATTATCTGACGCCTCGGTTTTCTAGAGGCGTCTCTAGTCTCGGACAGTATGCACCCATCTTAACCCGCGTAATAATAATAATCATAAGTACGAGACCACCGTGGCTAACATGCGTCTGCGGGGTTTTGAGAATAGTTTACGTCATGTGAATCCGTCTGTAATATCTAAATAATTAACGACGGTGTTTCCGATGCGTCGTGAACCACCGTCTGTAGTCTCGGGCGTTAGTTTTACGTCGAGCAACCGGTAAACGCGTTTGAAATAGAAACCTCGACGCAGACACGTGAAAGGGACACGCATCTGTAATTTCCCGGTAGCTAAAGCGGCCAACAACCCGATCCCTTTCCTTGTGCCCGTGCCTCGGTATTTATAGGAATTCAAAGGGTCGGGGGCCGATTTACAATTTGGTACATGGTAGGTAGGAGAACACACGCTACAACCGGGCCCTTTCAAGGGCAAGCTAGTAACTATTCGTGCAGGGTCGATGTACGGGAAATACACGCATGACTTCTCCCCCGGGGGTGTAGGGTTTCCTCATGCCACCGCCGGTTCCGTGCATCTGCGGAGGGGGGCGGTTCGGGAGGGGTCCCTCCGCCGCCGCCTTTCTGTTGCTTGGGTTCGCGCCACTTGGCGGACCCCTCGCCGGCGCTCCTACGTCGCGTGGGGGCCGGGCCATGCTCCCCGGTCCAATGCCTGCTTCCGGGGCCGCCCTCGACGGAGGGGTGACGCCGCCGTTCGTGTCTTCGCGGAGGGTCCTCCGCTTGCGATCCCGCAAGACTTCGCAATATGTTAACGGAGATTAGTTCTTGGCCCCGTGGTGAGGCCGCGCGGCCGCCGGGTGGGCGGGGTCGCCCTCCCCCAACAGCCCCTCGAAGGTGCGGTTCCCTCAGGGGGCGGAGCGTGAAAAAAACCCTTCCGGAGGGTCCCGTGCGGGTGGCGTGCTTGCCGCCCCATGGGCCTTGCCCGGCGGCGTCCCCGGCGCTGTGGGCCTCGCGGAGGTGGGCCTCGGCCCTCCCGCTTCTCCCGGCGCGTTAGGGCTTGGCTGCCCTTGGTCGGATGCCGTTGGTTAGTTTGGGAGTGACGCGGATCGGGGTGAACTGTGTTTGTTTAGGGGTACGGATGCCGTTGGTTTGCTCTGCGTGGGCGGATCGGAGGGCTGGGCGTTGTTTTGGGATCCGGGCCTTGATCTCCGGTGGCTCGCGGCTGCGTCCCGCTCGCGTCCCCTCCTCCGTCCCTGGCCTATAAATACGTACAGTTGGTGAGATTTAGGGTTTGTGCCCTCCTTTTTGCTTCCACGCTTTTTCGCTTTGCGCCTCCTTTTCACGCTTTTCGCCTTCTTGACTTGCGCTGTCCTAAGTTCGCCTGCTTTTTTTAGCGGAGGGTCCCTTTCACCTGCGGAGGGTCCATCGATGGCTCGTACCGGGGAGACCATGAGGCCCAAGACCGTCGTTGAGTGCCGAGTTCCCTCGAGCAAGAGCACCGACAAGTCCTGAAGGCGTTCGAGAAGGAGCACGAGTTTTTTCACAAGAGGCGTTTCCGCGCCTCGGGCGGGCGAGACGGTGCCGCGTCCGAAGCCCGCGAAGTCATCATCGCTTTCGGAGTTCTTCCACGCGGGGGCTCCGTTTCCGTGTCGAGCTTCGTGCTCGGGTGCTGCGGAGGTTCAACCTCCGCTTCCATCAACTCACGCGGCGTCGTGCTTTCCACGCCCGATGACGTATGCACGGGCGTCCGCTCCGTAGGGCCGGAGCCGGCGGTGGATCTGGCTTCATCGGAGCCCACACCGTGCACTATCAGCCGCGCCCGTCGAGGCGGAGGAGGAGGAGGTCTTCCGCGCTCGTGTGGCGTGTGCGGTTTCATCCCCCGCAAAGCGGGGTGGAGGCCCCCCCGCGGCGCAACGGAACAAAGTGGAGCGCCCGACCGGCTCGACCGCTGGTTCTATTACCGGTTGGAGGTGCGGAGGGGCTGTATGGCGATCCGAGTCCCTCGCCATCGCGAAGGTGAAGCCCGTGAAGACGGCGGAGGCGACGAGGGGAGGCTGGACGCCCTTTCGCGTCATGTCCCGCCACGTCTGCGCGGGACCTGGTGGAGGAGTTCGCGGCGGCGGCGCAGGTACAAGTCCCGTGGGCGGGGGTGCCCTCCGTTGAAGTTGCGGGACTCGGCGGAGTATGCCCCCAAGGGGCTGAAGGCGTTGAGGTTTGACCTCGAGACGATCCGCCCGAGCTGCTTGAGAGGCGCGAAGGGTGATAAGGTGGAGTTCGCCGCCTGGTGATGGCGGAGGCCACCGCCGCTCCAGGACTTCCTTATTGGAAAGTTGGAGGCTTCGAGGTCCGGCGGATCCGCGCCTCCCTCGGTGACCGTCGCCGGGTGAACTGGTCTTCGACCTGCCGGAGTCGGCTGAGGACTGGCCGACCGGAGGCTGGTGCCGACGCCATGGATGCGGGGAGGAAGAAGCGGGGGTCCGCAAGGCCAAAGCACGCCTTGTGGCCCCACCCCCGGAGCCCCGGCCCAGCGGGGGCGCTCGTCCTCCACCCCACCCGTCGCTCGGAGGGGCGGGTTCTTCGGGGCCGGGCGGTCTCGGTTTCTGACCTCGGCCGCCTTCCTTTATCTCCGACGATGAGGATGAGGCGGAGGGCCGCGAGGGCGGACGCCGAGGCGGTCGAGGAGGCGCATCGGAGGAGGAGGCCTCCCGACGACGGCTCCGACTATGAGGAGGCTGGGAGGGCCGTGGCGGGCCCCCTCCCGAGAGAGGAGGGGGACCCGGTGGGGACCCGGTGGTGGCGAGGGTGCGGCGCGGCAAGTCCGTTAGTGACTCGCCGCACGAGCACGCCGGTGCCCCGCCCCGAGCGGTACCACGTGTGGGCGGCGGGTGAGATTTTGGGCGACCCTCCCGGAGGCCTCCCGGAGTGGGAAGGCCCTTTGGGGAGCGGAGGCCCCTCCGCGCGCCTTATGTGGCGGAGACGATCGGCATCGATGATGTCGGCGTGGGCCGCACCGCGGGCATCGACCGACACCCCCCTTCGCCAGGCTCGGGAGGTTGAACGGAGGATGATTGGGCGCGTCTTCGATCGCGTGCGCCTGCCGGGAGGCGAGAGATGCAGGTGAATCCGCTCCTGATGATATCCATGAGGATATCAAGGTGAAGACCTCGGAGTTGCTAGTGTTGGCGCGGGGCGGCCATCCGTGAGGGCTGGGATTTCAGGTCGACCACGCGGACGCCCGGGAGGAAGGCCTCTAGCGGCCTCAGGAGGGCCGGCGGGAGGCCCGGGGCTGGCGGCTATTGATGAGCCGGAGCGCCTCTCCGGAGGGAGGTGGCGGACCTTAAGGAGGGTGCGAAAGTTCTCCGGCGGGAGAATGAGCGGACGTCGGAAAGCGAGGGTCCGCGCAGCTGCGGGAGGGGCGGAGGTGGCGGCCCGGCGAGGCTCAATGATCTTGAGCTGTCCTGGTATGCGGAGGGCGGAGGCCTTCAAGGCGGCGCTTGACGCGTTCTTGGGCGGAGTCGGGCCGCTTCTTCGCCTCTGCCGAACCCGACCGGACCGCCCTTGTTGGCGCTGGATGCGCCGGGAGGTGGGGAGCCGCCCGAGGTGGTGGCCCCCTGCGGCGGGACCCGGAGCCGGCCGCGCGGTCGCCCTCCGAGGGCCCGCCGCCATCCGGATTGCGGCGCGCCGGGAGCCGTTATCGAGGCCCGACCGCTCACTCCCCTGGCCCCGACGAGGTTAGGGCCTCGGCCGAGGAGCGGACGTGAAGCGCTGCGGCGACCTTCATCAAGCGCCTTCGGTACGAAGGAGGCGGGAGCTTGCTCGAGTTTTCGGCATCGATCCGCCGAAGGTTGGTCACTTGTTTGCTTTTGTTGTCTGTTCGCTTCTTTTCCTCTTTGTTTGCCGCTACTTTGCCGCTGTCTTGTGTGCTGACTTGGTGTCGTTCTAGGTTGCCGCTGCCGCTTCGAGCGGAGGGGCTCCTTTTGCTCTCCCGGGAGGAGATACAAGCCGCCGACGGGTTGAGGTGCCGTGGTCGCTTCCGGGCGATCTCGTGCCTCGCCGCTGAAGCTGCCAGCGCCTATCCCGTCTTCCTCGGCCCCGCCTCCGGGCCGCGGCTTCTCCCTCTCTCCGCACATCTCCCGGGCGCCTCGCCTCGGCCGAGCCCTCGGAGCTGCCCGGCTCCCTCCATGCCTCAGGGACCCCTCCGGCCGCCCCGATGCGGCTGCGGCCTCCGACGCAGAGGTAGCTTAGGGCTCCTTAGATTGCGCGGAGTTTATTCTTTCCTAGGCGAGACAATCATGTGGTGTGAAACTTCTTGGCCTTCGGGCTTTTTAAAGTTGAATGATGAATTGAGTTTTTAGGGGCTTCGCTACGTGCTCGTTTGCTACTCGATTGTGCGTTTGCGTTGTGTCCGTGCACCTTCGTAGCTTGATTGCGTTGGGGTTGGGGCTAACCGCGTTTGATGATGCGTTGGCCGCGCGGTACCCCGCGGGCCTGCGCGCGGAGGTGTAACTGCGTGGTTCCGCCGATGATGAATCGCCAAGATGTGTTCATTTCAGGGGGAGACTTGGGTTCATGCCATGCAGCGGTTCCCTCGGACTGCCCTTGAGCGGTTTTGGTGGGGCGGGGTTCGGAGTACGATGTAGCCAATCGGGCCTCGGAGGCCTTCCGGCGGTCCCATGACTTGACAAACCGTCAAGTGGAGCGGGTACTTTTGAGCGGTGCCCGCGCGGCCTTGGCGGAGGACGATATTGAGGACGATGAAGCTGTAGCCATCGCACTTGGGCAAGCGGCTTGTTGGGTCGATCGCGGAGGCCGAGTCGTTGTTCCAAAGCGGGAGGATGTGGGCTTCTGAGTGGAGCGACATGCGGAGGGTATACCGCATCGAGTGCTACGGGGTGAACTTCCGCTTGTTCTTTTCGAGCCTGTGATACGGAGCCGCGCGACTCTGGCGAAGAGCCGCCCGGTGGAGTGTGGTGGATGTAGAGGAGTTTGTGGGCGTGTAAGAAAGGTGTTGGTTAAGGCCATCTTGTATGGGGTCGTGGCCTCAGTAGGCGAGGATGTGTGTGCGGAGGCTCACGGGCTTTCTGGCAGCGGAGGGCCGTGTAACTTTCGTAATGTAATGGGCGGGCTTTCTGGCGCGGAGGGCCGTGTAACTTTCCTCGTAATGTAATGGATGCGGTATGTTTGCAAAGAGTTGTTTTTGTGTTGCATGTACCAAGTGGTAGTGGTGCTCTTCGTAGGTAGTCGCGTGAAGCGGCGGGTGCCCCTATTTCACTTAGTGCGAGACTCGTGCATTTTGCGAAGGTAGTCCAGTGTAGACAGGGCGTCCCCTGTTTCACTTAGTGCGAGATTCGCGCGTTTTTGCGGTAGTCGCGATAGGCGAGGCAATATGTCCCCCTGTTTTCCTTAGTGCGAGACTGCGCGTTTTTTGCGAAGGTAGCGCGATAGACAGCGGCGTCCCCTGTTTTTCCTTAGGGTGCGAGACTCGCGTTTTTGCGAAGGTACCCGCGATAGACAGCGGCGCCCTGTCTTCCTTTAGTCTGCGAGACTCGGCGCGTTTTGCGAAGGTAGCCGCGGTAGACGACGGCGTCCCCCATTTTCCTTAGTGCGAGACTCGCGCATTTCGAAGGTAGCCGCGATAGAGCAGCGGCGTCCCCTGTTTCCTTCCTTAGTGCGAGACTCGCGCGTTTTGCGAAGTACCCGCGATAGACGGCGGGCGCCCCCGTCTTCCTTAGTCTCGAGACTTCGGCGTTTTTCGCGAAAGCGCAGTGAGAGGTAGCCGGCGTCCCCCTGTTTTCCTTAGTCTGCGAGACTTCAGCGGCGTTTGCAGGTTTGCTTGACCAAGTGGTACTCGTTGATTTTTATTGCAGGTCTTCGTTACAAAGTTCTTTTGGGGCCTTGGAGGTCTTTTTCGCTCCACGGGGTTCCCGTTGAAGCTTGTTAGTGAGGGTGCGCCCTTGTGATTCAGCGGGTGCCGCGACTCATCGTTCGGAGACTTGGGAGCGGGCGGCCCCTGGCGCGCGGTGGGACTCTTGCGGAGGTGGCTGCGGGGTGGGTCCACTGCGCCTGTGCACGCCCATCCTTGTTGAATGGCGGTCTTGCGGGTTGTCGCGGTTTCGCCGCCTTTTTAGCGTTCGTGTTCGAGGCCGCGACCTACCCCCTCGGGACTTTGATTCCTTTGGTGGAGTTGCCACGGGGAGGATGTTACATTCTCCATTGTGGTATCCCCCCGCAGGGAGTCACCCTTTCAGGAGTTGGGTCCGGGTCCCGCGCCAGGTGCTCTGGGCGGCGGGCGTAGGGGGGTGCGGAGCTGAAATGCTCTAGTTTGTGCGCATTTGGTCTTTGTTGGTTTGCGGGGGTTTGGATGTTTATTTGCCTCGGGGGGCATCTGTAGTATTTGTTGCTCTTCATTGCACTTTCGGTCGCACTGCGGGGGTTGGGGTCCGTTTACATTTTCCATTGTGGTGCCTTCGCTGGGTTGGGAGGCCGTGGGTTTCGGGAGGTATCCGGCATCCGCTCTATAGGATCGGGGTTTGGCTATGGGTGTTAGCATGGTGGCGTCGTGGGCGATGGTTGCTCTCTTCCTAACATGGGATTCGTGGGGGGGTTTGGTTTTATAGTGCTTCTTGGGGCGGGGGTGCTCTGGCGTTGGGCGGATGTCATAAGTGCTTGTTGTGATTATGGTTTTGTGCTGGCGGAGGTCTTGTCCTTGGTGGGTGGTGGTGTTAAGGCTGTGTCTGGGCGGAGGTCTTGTTCTTGGTCGGTGGTGGTATTTTTGTTCTTTGGCCGACACCCGCGAAGGGTACCTGTCTTCCGATTTACGTCGTGCCCCGTGGGGCGGGACTTCGAGGGGTGGCGGAAGTACTGCTGCGAGCCTGAGCGGAGAGGTGCCGGGGCTTCCGGCTGTGCGCCTCCTTCTCTCATACTTGAGAGCGCGGGGGTGTCTTTATTGCGAGCCCCTAACGGGGTGCGGGCGCCCGACTTTTGTGTGCGCCTCTCCGCGGGTCTCATACTCGGAGAGCGCGGGACGTCTTTCCTTAGCGCTCCTTGGCGGAGGTGCCGGGCGCCACTTTTGTCGCCTCGCGGGTCTCATACTCGGGGAGGCGCGGGGGGTCTTCATTGCGAGCCCCCGGCGGAGGGTGCCCCGGGCGCCCGGCTTTTTGTGCGCCTCCGCGGGTCTCATACTCGGAGGCGCGCGGGCGTCTTCCGGGCGAGCCCGGCGGAGGTGCCCGGGGCGCTCGGCTTAACATAATTTAGAGTTAAGTGTTTTGTTGGTTTGACCGAGCCGGGGGTGCAGCCTTGCGCTGCCCCTCCCGGCGTGGCAATCCCGATTACCCGGCTGATGAGGGGCTGGTTGGCGCCGCCAGCCTTCAATCTTTGTACTGCGTTGCACCTTTTCTCCGATGTGGGGGTAACTAACCCGCATATATTAGATATTGAGTGCTGCCTCGTTAAAAAACCTCGCGCCCTTCAGAAGGAAAAAGAGTGCAGCCCGCATTGTTCATGATCTTAAGTTTAGGAAGAAAAAAAAATGAAATGGCAAAATGGCGGAGCCCCATACAACTCGCGAGTGCACGGTACATTGCACCTAAGTAGTACTTCTGCGAGGTCGTCGACGTTCCATGTGTGGGGGAGATCATGGCCTTCGAGATCTTGCGGGTGGAAGGAGGCGAGCCGTCTTGTGGACTTAGTGACGAGGTATGGGCCCGTCCACTTGGCCATGAACCCCGACCATCTTGGCGTTACGCTTCGGATCGGGCCGAAGTCTCCAGACGGAGATCGTCGCGGGAGGGCGAGCTTCTTGTTCCTCCATCTTGTGGTCTCCCCTCACGGTATGCGTGGAGGTTGAGGATGGCCAAGTTTCTTGTTTCTTCGAGGAGGTCCTTCGACCGCCTCTTCTTTTCATACGGGGGCTTCGGTGACCCTTAGCGGCGCGTGCTTCGGTTCTTACGGGAGGGCGGCCTCTTCTCCGAACAGGCTTGAAGGGCGTGAATTTGGTCGCACGGCTTTTTTCGGAGGTGTTATGTGACCATACCACCACGAGTGAGCTCCTCCGCCCATTTTCCTCTTGGTTTTAGCGTGGACCTTTCGCGATACCTATATAGGATTATGCCATTGGCCCTTTCGGCGAGCCGTTTGATTGGGGGTGCCTCCACGGAGGCGAAGTGTATCTTGGTGCCTATTTGATGGCGAACCTGTTTGAAGCCTTCGTTATCAAACCGGGTGCCGCATCGGCCGTTATGCTCCGCGGGGTTCGAAGCGGCACGATCTGCGCGAAGAACTTTTGTACCGAGTGAGAGGTTATGCTTGCGAGAGAGGCGGGGCTTCGATCCATTTGGTGAAGTATTCGACCGCCACTCACTGCGTGGCGAAGGTTCCCGGAGCCGGGCGGCATTGGACCGATAAGGTCTATCGCCCATCGCCGAAGGGGCCATGTGGGGCGGGATGAGGGTTGTCGGGGCCACGGCTGTTGGAGTGGTGGGCCGTCGGGGTGGCATCCTTCGCAGCGATTGACCAGTTCCCGTGGCGTCGTTGAGTGCGGTGGGCCAATAGAACCCTTGCTGAACACCTTTCCCACTAACTCTGCGGGGGCGTTGTGCGAGCCGCGAGATGCCTTCGTGGATCTCCGCTAGGATGGCGCCGACCTGCGCCCGATGGAGATATGCATTTTAGCCATGGAGCGATTCACGGATGCCTTGTACAGCTTGTTGTCAACTAGACGGTAGCCTCGGACCTTACGCTCAACCCCTTTTTTGTTCTTCCTTGGATTGGGGCTCGAAGAGGCCTTTGATGAATGCAATGATCCGGGCTCTCAATCTTCACGGTGAATGGCGCCGACCGATTTCGGGGTTGGTCGCCATCTTGAATCGCTGGGCTACGCAGTATTTCGAAGAACACGTCCTGTGGGAGTTGCTCCCTCGGGGCCGCGACCTTCGCGAGCTCGTCGGCCGCCGTTGTCCCTACCGGATATGGTCTTGGTTGTGATGCCGAGAAAGAAGGCCTCCGTTTTCCTTAGCCTTGCGAGGTATTTTTGCGCTCTGGGTGCTTGGCTTTGTTGTCCTTCTCGGCTTGTTTCGAGACCACCTCCGAGTCGGTTTTGATGATGGCCCTTGCGCTGACATGGCCCGGAGCTTGTTTAGTGCCAAAAGCACCTCCGTATTCCGCCCGTGTTGTTTGTGCACCGGGAATTCTAGCCCGGCGGCATATCTCGGCTTGACTCCGAGGGTGAAGTGATGATGGCCGCGATGCCGACTCAGCGTGCCCCCGAGCTCCGTCGTGTGTCTTGTCAAATCGGGTCCAAGTTCACCTGCTTGGTTGTATGTGTCGGTGTCCAGTCTGCTAGGAAATCTGCTGGGGCTGTGACTTGATGGCCGTTCTGCCGGCGAATCTGATTGCGTGGTCTCCGATCTCGGTCGCCCACTTCGCTATTCTCGCCCACCGACTCGGGGTTCGAATATGTTATCGAGGGAAAGCTCGAAGGTATGGTGACCTCATGTGCCCTGAAGTAGTGCTTGAGTTTTTTTTTTTTGGTTGCCATGACCCTTTGCGTAGGCTACCTTTTCCGGCTACTGTGTAATTTAGCTTGGGCCCTTCGAGGGGGTTTCGGAGACATAGTAGACGGGGATTTGCCTGGGCTGGTGCCCTTCGTTCACTTCTTTGACGAGCACTGCGCCGACGGCATGTGGCGATGCGGCGGCGTGAGAAGGAGTCCTTCGCCCCGGTTCCGGTGTGGCGAGGGTGGTAAGGTTTTTTGAGGTCTTGCTTGAGGTCTTGAAGGCTTCTTGTTGCGGAGGCCCCCCAGCTGAATGGGTGCTGTTTCCTTTAGAGTTTGGAAGAATGGTAACCCTCGCTCGGGCCGACCTGGAGATGAACCTGCTAAGGGCGGCGGCGGCGTCCCGCTAGTCTCTCGAACCGATTTTCTGTTCCTCGGAGGTTCCATCGCGGTGATTGCTGCGATCTTGAAGGGTTGGCCTCTATTCCTTTTTGGAGATCTGAGGCAGCCCGGTAACTTGCCCTTTGCTTACTCCAAATACACACTTGGCGGGGTTGAGTTTGAGCCTGGCCGCGCGCGGTTGACGAAGGTCCTTTGGAGGTCCGTGATGTGGTCTTCCTTTAACTTACTTTGGACTACCAAGTCGTCGACGTAGGCCGAGATGGCGTAGATCGTCTCCGAACACCTCATTTGTCATTCGTGCGAAGGGACGAGCCGGCGTTGCGGAGGCCTTCGCCATTCTCTGAAGCGGTAAGTTCGAAGGGGGTTATGAAACTTGTCTTGTCTTCATCATCTGCCCGGTTCATCCAAATTTGGTGGTATCACGAGAAACAAATCCGGGAGGGACAACCTTTCACAGCCCCTTTGCTTCTGCGTCGACTAGAGAGCTGATTCGGGGAGGGAAAATCGCCCTTCGGGCATGCTTTGTTGGTGAGGTGAAATCCACACACATCCTCCATCGGTGGGCTCCAGCTTTGTCTTTGCCAAGGCTTGCTTTTTCACCATGACAACGTTGGATAACCAAGTGGGGTATTTGGCCAGGGCGGATGACCTCCCGCGTCTAGAAGGCGGTTTACCTCCTCACTGTATTTGTTGCTACTCTTCTCGTCGACATTTGCGAAGCTTCGCTTTACGGGGGTGGCGTCGGTCTTATGTTGAGGTGGTGCTCGATGAGGTCACGGCTAACACCACCCAGAAAATCTTCGCGGACCCGGGCAAACACATCGGAGTTCTCTGGGAGGCCTTTGCAAAGAGCTGCCGCCTCGGTGAGGTCAGGAGTGCGGATATGGTTACTTCTCTATCGGGATCAAAGCTAAAAGCGACTTTCTTCGTTTCTTCCGCTGGTAGTGCTCGCGGGGGGGCGCGCCGCCTTACGGGCCTGTCTCTCTTGGCCTGCGGTTTCTTGTTCTAGGTTGTGTGCGTTGCGTTGCCCGGTCGCGGCGGCCCCCTCCAGCGTTTCTTGCTGCGGTCACGGTCTCGAACACGGCAATTATGCCGCCGACCGGAGGGCATCTTCATGCGAGATAACTTCGGGTGGAGGACCGCGTCGAATGCGTTGGTGACTCCGCGGCCGAAAATGGCGTTGTAGCTGTAGTACAGGTCAACCACGTCGAAGGTTATGTTTTGATCGGTGAATGGGCTCTTTCCCGGAGACCGGTAAGGTGATTTTCGATGGTCCCAACTTGGCGGCCTCGAAGCCCGAAGAGGGGATTGCTGGCTGGGTTGTAACATGTTCTGTCCGGGCCCATTTTGTCGAAGGTGGATCTGAACAAGATGTCTGCAGGGCTGCCGTGTCTACTAGGATCCTAGTAATGATCCGACCTCCGATGTTGGTGTCGATGACCATCGCATCGGTGTGAGGGTAGTCTCCAGCTTCATGTCGCGGCATTGAAGGTGATCGGAATGTGGGACCCCCGCCCATTTACGTGAGGCCCCTCAGTACCCACATGATGGACCCTCCGATAGTGCTCCTTTCACGCCGTTTGTTGCCGTGGTCCTCGTTGGAGCCCCATGATAGCGGGATGACCCCGTAAGATGAGTTGGGCTTGCTTGACGATTGTCCGGATTTCTTGCTTGGCTGACGGGTGTTCTTTGGGTCGAAGGTGGTGCGGTGGCGGAGGTGGAGGTGGTAGGGCTTGGTTGTGATAGCTTGGTTGCGGAGGCTACGGGGGTGTGTGAACCGTATACTCTTCTTTGGTAGTATCGCGGTGGCTCGGCTGAAGGTCTTTGGAGTGGAAAGGCTGGGTAGTGGAAGCCTGGATGTCTTTGGGATTCCATAGTCGAAGGGGGTGAAAGTGTAGTGGTTGGAGTGGGTGCTTGCTGGTTTTCTTGTGTGGTTAACTTGCCTCTGCGGGCTTTGCGAAGCGAGCTCCCCAATCCATCGCCTCTTTCCCCTTGGCGAAATATGGGCATTGTTTGGTGTAATGGCCTTTGCCCTCTCCAAGCGATAATGGCGGTAGGGTTGTTTTTTGCGGGAGGCCTCATGTTGGTGTCTCGGGTTCGGTGCGGGGGTTCTTGGTGGGTAGTTTTGCCTAGGGGTGGTTGGTGGGTTTTTGCTGTGGGCGGGGGTTGTTGGCGATGGTGCCGACTCGACGGCCTCCGGTCTTGGGTGGTTGTGCACGCGTGGTGGTCGTTGTGGCTGGTGCGATATGGCGGAGGTCGGAAAGCCTCTATCTTCGCTTTGTGGGTGTTATCGGCTCTGCATTTGTCCACACATTATCTCGTGTAGCTCCGCTAGGGTCTTGGTCGCCTCCGCTCAATCTTTGAATGACATGGGCCCGGGCGGATGCAAGAGACCACTGCCATAATGACGCCTCGGTCGGAGACCCCCTCGGTCCCGGCCTTGGTTTGGAGAAACCTCCGCCACCACTCTTGTAGGGGCTCATTTGGCTTCGCACCACGTTCGACAACTCGGTCTTTGTTGATGAGTTAGTCAACTCCCTTGAAATTTGCGCGAAGGGCGTCGCGAAGGTCGGACCAGCTCGGATTGAGTTGGGGGCGGCGTCTGTACCAAGGCCCGAGCCACTCCTCTTGCGATGATCACAAATGACTTGGCCATTGTGGAGTGATCTCCTCTGCGGCTTCCACGGCCGGCCGTGGCTCATAACGAACTGCGGGGTCGGAGGCCCCGTTGTATCTTGGCAAGTCTTGGTGGCTGGTATGCGGAGGCCATTCCGCGATCCGAAGGGCGTAGGAGAGCGGGGATTTGGGGTCGTAATGATGATTTTGCGGAGAGGCTGCGCTGGCGTGGCGGCAGTCTGCGTCCCAGATGGGCATGGAGGGGGTACAGTTGGCTTATGCGGGAGGGTTGAGGATTGCGGGTGTTGCAATGGTGGTTGATTCTGTTGAGTGGTGGTGGGGTTGGCGGAGGTGGGGCTTGCCCTGGCGGGGGTTGCGGATGATTCTTTGGGCTGCGGCTGCCCTCCCCTTACGACTTCTTACCTTGCCTCGGGCTGGCGGTTGATCCATGCCGGCTCGGTCTGGCGGCTTCGGCTGTTCCCACTGGCGTCCGCGACGCGCGCCTCGATCTAGGGCTGCAAAGAACCTCCTCTTTTAACGCGATCACGGGCTTGGAGGGCCTCTAGTGCTGCTCGCCTTGCTCGGTTTCCTCCTCTTCATCTTACGTAGCACTTTCGAGGAGCCCTCACGGCCCGGATCCGTCTGGTTCGCTCGAGGCGGAGACATCTATGCGCCACCCGTTCTTTGGACCACGTCCGTCGGCCTGCGGAGCGCCTTCCCTTGCCGGGCGTCATGGCCTTCTTCCCCTGGTGACCTCCGATGCTCCGGGATGACCCGGGGGTCCGGGATGGCGCTCCCTCCGCTCCCGCGGCCCAGCGCTGAGTCGCTTGGGTGCGTGGTGGCGCATGCCGGCCGCTGCGATGGGTTTGATCTGGGGGTCCCCTTCGGGGGACGGAGTTGTTCCATTGCGGCGACGGGCTTCGGTTCGCGGGTGACGCTGGCATGGCTTTGGACTTTTTGTGTCGGTCCCCACGGGCGGCGCCAGTGGGGATCGCTGTGCCCCCTTAGCCTTCGCTCCCTGAGCGGGCGGGAGGCGAGGGCTTCCCACGGGGTGAGTTGAGAACACAAGCGGGGAGCGGAGCCGACCTCCGAGCCCGCCCCGCCTTCTCGCTGAAGCTGCCGGGTCGAGGCGCGACCGGAGGCGCCCCGCCTCGAAGGAGGAGGATAAGATGATGCGTAAGGCGACGTGGGTGTAATAAAAACGAGCAAATGGCACTTAAACCGGCCAACAACCGATCCCTTTCCTTGTGCCTCGCATTCGGTATTTATAGGAATTCAAAGGGTCGAGGGGCCGATTTACAATTTGGTACATGGTAGGTAGGAGAACACACGCTTACAACCGGGCCCTTTCAAGGGCAAGCTAGTAACTATTCGTGCGAGGTCAGTACGGAAATACACGCATGACTTCTCCCCCCGGGGGTGTAGGGTTTCCTCATGCCGGCCGCCGGTTCCGTGCATGCGGAGGCGCCCGAGGGGTCCCCTCCGCCCGCCTTTCCCGCTGCTTGCTTCGCGCCACTCGGGCGCACCCCTCGCCCGGCGCTCCGCCGCGTGGGGGCCGTCATGCTCCCGGCTTCGAATGCCCGCTCGGGGGGGCCGCCCTCGACGGAGGGGTGACGCCGCCGTTCGTGTCTTCGCGGAGGGTCCCTCCCCGCTTGCTGATCCCGCAAGACTTCGCAATATGTTAACGGAGATTAGTTCTTGGCCCCGTGGTGAGGCCAGCGGGGGCTGCGGGGCTGCGGTCGCCCTCCCCAACACGGTCGAGCATCCCAGCTACAAGCGTGCGAAAAATGTGGAGCGATTCACGGTCGAAAAAAAACCACGCGTCAGTAAACTAAGCGAAAGCTACGACGCCGCGGATAAAGCGAGCGTCTGTAAAGGGTTAAGGAACTATAGGCGGGTAATCTACACGTGTCTATAAATGAAGCGAAACCCACGGACCGGGTTTGGCGTATATGCAGCGTAACCGCCGTATTACGATCGGTTATCCGTCCGCCCGCAGTGCGTATAATACTAATGCTTCTGAGGCGTTTCAGCGGCGGGCATACGTGCGGTTACCAGATTCTGAGCGTAATGGCACGCAGCGTCTGACATACATCGTCATTATTCTGAGCGCGCAATTTTTTAAAATGGGTGCAATAGATCGAAGCTTCTGATGTCGTATGCTACTACCGGTGTCACTACTTTTTGGGCGCGTACAGGTCAATTACGATGCCGCTGGTGCGTGAGGTTTCCCGAGGTACGATCGCATCTTAGGCGAGGTATGTCTCGTAGATACTGTAGACCATAGTCGAGCAAAAACCCTAGGGCACAGAGCGTTCCACGGCGTGTGTAACAAGGGCTCACTACAGACGGAAGTTTGAGACGCACGAAATCCCGTCGTATTAAAGCCCGTTGCGGGCCGCCGCTACGGACAGTGTCCTGTAAAGTTAGACATTTAGAGACCCTAATGGGCGACGCGCTGCATTGTAGAAGCCCTCAACGCTTGATCAGAGGCCTTTTTTTACATAGTGCCAAGAGTTGTGGATGGTAGTGCAAACGTGGTGTTTGGGCTAGCGTTCACCTATCTTTTCGAGAAGCATGCCACGAGTTGAGGGGTAGGCGGCCGGGTCATGAGAAGCCTTGACATCCCTTGAAATCCCCCGTTCGGTGTGTGACGTAGCGCTAATTGCCGGAAGCTTTCGCTGGGCGTTGGCGGTGCGAAGCAAGGAGATAACAAGCCCTAGAAATCCCTCGCACGAAAAACCTAAGCCCATAAAGATACCTCACTATCCATAGTTATCCTAGGGTGGCCCCTGTTCAAAGATTAGAGCGCAACCGTTCCTCGTGGAAAATACGATACCCCGAATACTTCCTTGAAAGCTACAACGATAATTCCGTGCGCTTGCGGATTTGTCC
Source organism: Hyparrhenia diplandra (assembly GCA_015847255.1). Classification (NCBI taxonomy): domain Eukaryota; kingdom Viridiplantae; phylum Streptophyta; class Magnoliopsida; order Poales; family Poaceae; genus Hyparrhenia; species Hyparrhenia diplandra. Next base: position 125,489 of record JADLZK010001331.1, on the reverse strand, counting down.
GCATACGTTAAGAAATGTCAACACTACCACAAGAGAATGATGCGAAGCGGAAGAATTAGATTATGTCAAATGGCACTATCTGCTTGAAGTATTTTAGGATCGCAACATTCAAGGTTTGTTCCACATTGTTACTATTCTTAACAATAGCAATTTCATAAAAATGGCTCTTTCTCGTCTTTAAGATTATTCTTCAAATCTATGCATTACGTAGGAAACGAAAGCGAAAAAGAAATCTGCAAATCGGTCCCTTAAAAAGACCACACATTTACCATAGCTCCACAAAGGTACTATTCAATGAACCTTTTTTTTTGCTCCTAACTATAGATGTCTCACCGCTTTTTGATATGCTTGACATTTTTCAACTATTTTTGGTCCACATAGAGTTCATTTGTAGCAATTCCTAGACATATTCGTAACATGGAGAAATTATCTATCAGATTTATTTTTTTAAAAAAAAACCGGTTTATTTATTGTTCATAATACATTGTATTACTTTTTTTGGGGTGATCTTAATCTTATTTTGGTCAATGACTTTCTGTCCTTAGGTTACGTGTCTAACTATCTCGTATCGTGTCATAGATTCTTACTACCGCCGTGAATGTTTTACGTTTGAGCTGCCAAAGTGTTTATAGTTGAGTTCATTATATCTTTGTCATTACGATAATTTTATGATGAGCAATGAAACTTTGGTTAGCCACCGCTTTGCCCCCTTTTGATAATTTTTAGTTTACTCGATGCTAAAACAAATGTCATTCATTCTATTCGGGAAAGATTGACAATTCAAATGGAGCCGAACAAGATGGATCGTCATGATGGGATTGTTGATCAAGTGATGGGAGTGTTGATCGTTTCCTCATCAAACTATGATTTATTGCGTATCGTGTGTCGATGTAGTGGTTCGTTCAAGCAATGCAGTGTGTTGGAAACTTGTTCATTTTTAAGTACTATACCTATCAAGTTGATGTAGTACATGGTTTGTTCAAACAATGTAGTACGTGTGATGGAATTTTATACTGAATGGTTAAATCGGTGTATATAAGTATGATATGTGTATATTATTGCATAAATATTATTGATCCTGAAATATATGAGCATGGCAGAATAGACATGTGGCAATAGCTACAAAATTATGGTAGCAACAACATTCGTGGGAAAAGATATTTTATCCTATCGCAACCCATTTTTTCGATGTCATAAAGGTCAAAGCAATAGAGGTGGCCACATGTAACAAGCATTCAAACTGTGTGGTTTTGGTAGTAATATAATGGCCAACCTATAACAACCAATCCTAGTTGGTGGCAATTGTGGTGGTTATTTTATAGCACCCACAAAACATTTGGTGGCAATATTAGTAAACAACTATAGCATCCAAATACAATTCGTAGTAATAAATGGGAACACATATAGCACCCAAGCAAACTTTGGTGACAATATCGGTCAACAAGTATAGCATCCAAACACAATTATGTAGTAATAAATGGGAACACATATAGCACCCAAAAATACTTTGGTGGCAATATTGGTCATCAAGTATAGCATCCAAATTAATTTCGTAGCAATAGAAAGGAACACAAATAGCACCCAAAAACATTTTGGTGGCAATATTGGTCATCAAGTATAGCATCAAATTAATTTAAGTAGCAATAGAAAGGAACACATATAGCACCCAAAAACCTTTGGTGGCAATATTGGTCATCAAGTATAGCATCAAATTTATTTAAGTAGCAATAGAAAGGAACACATATAGCACCCAAAACCTTTGGTGGCAATATGGATCGACAAGTATAGCATCCAAACACGTTTGTAGTAATAGAGGGAACACATATAGCACCCAAAGCAAGTTTGTGGCAAAAGAGTGTAGCAACCACAACTAGAGCGTAGCAATACAATCCTTTGCAACGCCTCTTTTTAGAATTGCAACGCTTCGGTGTTAGATGCCATTGAGACCTCTAGCATCACCTGAAATGTTGAAATAGGATACTATAGCACGAACTAGAGCGTGGCAATATAGTCTTGTTTCAACACCTCATTGGGTTGCAATACAAAACAAATTGCAACACCCAAATGGCCATCGTGGTTGAAGGTTAATACCATGGACTTTTTGCATCTCAACTTTACCAAATCTTTTGGTTGCAATTTCGGCCATTGCACCCAAAAGGGCATATTACAACACAATTTGTGTGTTGCTATTGACCGAAAACTACATAGTGATAACAAAATATCTAAATTTTTAAAACATTTTGAATAAGGCGAATGGTCAAACAAGGATTGTAGAAGTCAAACATGGACTTTTATTTGTGGGACGGAGGGTGTAGCGGTTTGAAAACATTTTGTACTCCGTATCTTCTGAGGGCAGTATTGGGATAGTGCACCAGCAGGCCCTCGCTCATTACGTCCCTGCACCGGCCCGCGCACCGCATTATTCTTTGCTCACCAACTAAAGCGCCGGTTCTTTGTTCGCCTCACCGCCTCACGGTGGCAATGACCATTTTTTGCCGCACAATTGCACAAACCATAGCTAGAGGGCGCTCGGGCTTCCACCAAAAAGCCCCCACCGCGTCGCCGCCTCACGCCATGGAAAACCTTCCGTGTGACATGCTTGCGAAATGCGATTCGAGTCGCCAAGGAAGCTACGAATCCCATGGAGGCCCTCGCCAATCTGCGGGCCACATGTTCGCGGATAAGCGACATGCGGGCGACCGCCGGTGGGACGGAGCATCCGACTAGACCGTGTGCTGCCGGCCGGTCGGCGGCCAGTGGGCTGTACTACTTGCTCAAGTATCACGAGTTCTTTGCACGGCCTCCTCGCCCGTCGGCAACACGAGGCGTACTTCATAACCCGGCAACCCGTCACTCGATCTTTGCGGCGCCGCTGGCGTTAGGGGGCATGAAACCGACTATGTTCTTGCTCTTGTGCTCTCTGAGGGCTAACACCGATGCCGCGGACGGCGACTATGCCCGGCGGGTGTTGCGGGATATCGAAGGTGACAACCCGGCGGCAGGCCGGACGTGGAAGACCATCAAGTGTAGTCGGCCCCGCCGACATGCATGGAGTTTTTAGGTTGGGCAACTTGGCGGAGCATATACCGGAAGAGTGGCGTACATCCCGTCCTATAGCCCAAATGGTGCCTCGCCATGGCGGGCATCGGTGCAACCGACCAAAAGCGGTGCGGCCGTCCCTCGCGTCTCGGGTGGTGTGGTGTGCTCAGGTGTTACGGCGGCGAGAGTGTAGGATCTGCGGCGAGTGTATGAGGTTCTTCGGCCCGATCAATTTTTTTTGAAGGTAGATATCAGCGGCGAGCACGGATATCATTCATGTTGTTTCGGGTTTGTGATCTTCACACAATCAAACTTTTCGTTTGTACTTGCTAGGCGGCAATCGATCTATTGCTACCTCCTCTTTCTCTAGATGGTGTTGTCGATCAAACAAAAGCTGAATTGGATAGCTTTTGGTGCGCCGCGTGATGGTTGATGTTCTCGTCGAACATGATTAATTTGATCGATCATATGCATGGTTTATGTTGAAAAAGATCCTGAGTAGGAGTATGCATGAAAACGAGATATTTTATTAGTCATAATCATGCATTGTGTTATATTTTTTTCCAAATTTGTGCGGTTCGGATGTCCTTCTCCTCTCCTTATCCTCTCCTCCTCCTCCCCCTCCTCTCCCCTCCCCTCTATGAGTTGTTCTTCCTATGGAAAGCTGTGATATGTGATTCTCTCTGGGGGAAGCGGGTGGCCGCCGCGGGTGCTAGGGTTGGCGAGCCCGCTAGGGTCTGGCGGGGTGGTGGGCTGGTGGCGGGGAGCGGACGGAACGGGCGGCGGCGAAGAAGATAAATAGTACCGGGGCTATCCGCACTCGTGTTTCTCTATTTACTACTTCTTCTATACGGAGTAGCACGTACATCCTAGTCATCAAGATTCCCTTCTTTACTGATATCATCTCCTCGCACTCATATCTTCTTTATCTCTACTCTAGACCAACTACAATCAGTGGGGCTACTTATAATTTTATCTAAATATATATTCATCGAGATCTAGTTTTGAATGATTAATTAAAACGAATTCAATGGTGTAATCTTGTTTTTAAGGTACATTAGTTTACATAGTGGGCCCCCGCCGGCGCATGCACCGTCTCCGCACTCTCTCATGTGCCTCTCGCTTTGCTCATCCGACGCGTGGCCACGTGGCGTACTCCACGGGAAGGCACGGATTCTGGCGAACTTGAGCTGGTTCTGTTGGGTGGCGTGGGTTCCCACCCCCCGGCAGCGACAAATTTTCCACATCTTGTCACAAATATTTTTTTAGCGCTGAAAATAAAGGAAAGGCTGATTTGATTTAATAGTGTTACGTGAGAGAGAGAATAAATTGAAATAAGCCGAAAAAAAGAGCCCGTAGGAGTAGTAAGCGTCCTTGCGTGTTGTCGTCTTCCCAGTCGGTGCCTCATCGTTCGAGCACCGTGCAGGTACAGATGGCACTACAATCGGGGGAGCACGGCCGCACTAAGGATTCGACAGAATGGCGGTGGCGGGCGTGGGCCCTATCTATAGCGAGCCATACGCAAAGATTTATGCAAGGCCGGACATGGGCCCTATCCTACGCCTAGGTGTGTAGGATTACGCAAAAGGATTCGCATGCAAGGCCCTACTACATGCTCTCTGAAGAACATAGGTGCCGCCAACGGCGAGGTATTTTGATGATGATTTTTATATTCGGTAACTGTTTGACCAAAACATCCTTCTCCAATACTACTTTTATTGGGACTTCGGACTCTGCCTAAGCAGTGGCGTTCATTATTGCTTCGAGGGGTTGCATGTGGCAGAAGCGTTGGTTTCCCGTCTTTGCGGTGCGGAAGGGCAAGAGGCCTACTACTTCCGAGGGCAAGAAGGGCGTAGCGAGGAAGATGAAGGGCAAGAGGTCGGCAACACCGCTGACGCGATGGCTGCGGTGCCGTGGACGCCGCGCTTCCCCGCTGCACCTACCGTAGGAACCGCCTCGGGCAGCGTATCCTCCAACGCCGCATCAAGCAGGACAAAGAAAAATCCGTAGTAACGCAGACATGATTCTTCGACCTCGTCTCACCGCAAGTTCCGGCAATTATAATCGACACCGAGGCGATCCAACTCGTGTCAAGCCCGTCTGACTTCGCTAAATTTAGCCGGGCGATGCACAAAGTTTCCCCTAGGGCTACGGCGGGCGCTTCTTCGAGAATTGTCGATGGAGGCCATATGCTTCGAGGGATGGTGAGATGGCTTGACGGCGCCGTGGGATCCCAGGGGCGGAGCTCCTCGGGAAGCCGCTAATGCTGCGGACTTCGGCGGCCTACTTCTTTGGCGTCTTCTTTGTACCATTGGAACCCCTTGAGACTAAGAAGCGCCGGGCTGCTCCATGGAATCAGCGGTGGCCCGAGCACGGCGGCGGTGGGCGAACCATAATCTGCCGGAAGCACGCTATTGGGCCCGGAGGACCTCATCGAGGCCGCGGCGTTGCAACCCAACCTTGGTTGATCCCGGCGGTGCGGAGCGGCCAGCGTTGTCGTCGATCCCTACGTCTGTGCATGGCTGGAAGGATGCAAGCGCGTGTGCCACCGCAACCGGTGGAGGAACCGTCATCTGTCTTTAAGGCGTATTGCCGCATCGATCTTGAGTTCGTAATCAAGGTTCGGCCGCTTTGGAATTGGATGTCGCGGCGATGCGCCTTCAGCGAGAATGTGTCCGTCCCCAAAACTAGCTATATTTATTTAGTTTTTATTTGTGTCCAAGATGAGTTAGAATATCACTACTCCCTCCGTCTCATGGAGTTTGTCATTTTAACTTTTGAACTTCATGTTTGACCATCCGTCTCATGGAGTTTGTCCCTTTTACCATTCTCTTTTTTTTTTATTTTTTACTTTACTCTATACCAACTATCATCATTGGGGCCACCTATAATTTTATCGAAATATATCCATATGAGGTCTTGTTTTGTAGGATTTATTAAAAGGAATTCAATGGTGTAATCAAATTTAATTTGATTTTTTGGTTTGTGAGTTATAACATTTTTTAGTTAGCACTTTGCTTGCTTTGGATATCATGGTGGGGCTGAAAGTGTATGGGGATTAAGTATATGATCATACTAGACTATCTAGGGTATGTGGATACATAGAGTATGTGGATATACTTTGTTTATATCTGGCGATAGTGATATGTTTGTATATATGAAAAAATATGGGTTCCTTCCAAAAATTTTTATGCGTAGTAAAATCTAGGCTAGCGTTAATATGAGTATCCTAACATACTCAAACTGATAAAAAAAAAAACGACACAGGGTGGATGGCGTCCCACGATATCTCATCAAACGATAAACAAGTATAAACACATGTGCAACGTGGTTTTATTGAGGCGGGAAGTAACTACTCTTGGGAACACGAAAGCGATAAACGCATGGTCGAATAGGTCTACCCTTTCAAACCATACATATGACCAATGAAACCAAAATAAAAAAAGTAATAGTCACATCGGTGACAAAAAAATAACCATCAAATGGTACAAGTACACGCTAAAGACATGCATATGACTATCATTCATCTCATGCATGCGAGATGAACACTTATGATAAGAAATCAAAAAGCGCATCAACATTGAAGCATATAGGCAAAACATAATATTTACAATATTCCATAAAAGGTAGATTAGGACATTATATATATATAATATATATAATATATATATATATATATAAAGAAAAGAGAAACACCAACATATACTATACCCAAACAGCGAGGCGACCTGAGAACATTGGCAGGTTCATCGTTCACACAATCTAAATAAGTCATAATACATTCTCCTCCTTGATGCTTATTACGAGGGCGGAAGAGTTGTCCTCGTTGGACTCCACAACTGGCTTTTACCATTATTGTCCTTTGAGTGGTAGATCTTGAAGGAGTGGAAACAGTTTGTGTCCTTTAAGCGGTAACCAACACTCAAGTGTAGTGAAATATAAAATAGGTGCCCTAGGTCCATCATGTACGTGTCTAACCCCGTCCCTTGCTTGTCTTCACTACTAGTTCACTCCTCTCCACTCTGCTTTCCACTCCTCGTTATTATCCCCACAACACGCCTTTGCCGCTGCCACTCCTCCTCGCCTACGCCCTCGCCCTCGCCGCCCCCCAAGGCGATGAAGGAGAAGAAGCTGGTGATGGTGGCGAATGCCGTGACAACGTGCTTGTTGTTGCATTTGCCGGAGGACACCGCCGGCAGGGAGATCCTCCAAATACGCCTCCAGCCGAAGGAACAAGTTGCGATGCAATGTACATGGAGCTTAAATTAGGTAATGCCGCGGCAAGTTCAAGAAGATGACTGACACCAAGGAGGCGATCCGCTCGTGTCGCTCGCCGATTCGTCGCCTGCGCTACCCCCGCCGAAACAAAGAGTTCCCCCAGGGAGCTTTGGCGTGGGCGCCTCAAGGCCGAGCATCCGGAGGCCATATGCTAAAGGGATGGTGAAGATGACGGGCGGCGCCGTGGGATCCCAAGGGCGGAGGTCCTCGGGGAGCCACCGATCTTTGGGACTCGGTGCAGCTTACTTCTTGGTACGCTTTGTATGGGTCGGAACCCCACGGACCTAGAAGCGCCGGGCGCTGCTCCATGGAATCAGCCCCGGCCATAACCCGACGGCGGGGGCGAACCATCTCTGCTAAAAGCCCGTACTTTGGCCCCAGCGGACCTCAACGCGGTTGTGTGCCTCAACCCAACCTTGATTACTATCCCTACCGCTTTGACGGTGTAGAGCTGCACGCCGACAACTCCCCACGTCTATGCGGCCGGAAGAATGCATGACCAACGAGGGCAAGGGCAGCGACATCGTCCGTCATTGCTCCGCTTCGGTGCCGCCTCCTTTGAGTTCATACTCTTGCCGTTCAAATTGAGCGGCTTAGCGGTATACGCCTTCATGAAAATGTGCAAGATGTCCCTAAACTAGCTTTATTTGGTTTTCGTTGTCATATTGTTGTGTAAACATCGGTTTTGCTTTAATTTGCAACATGTGTTTGTTTCCACGTGTTGAGCTGTAATATAATTATTAGAAATTTAGATGAGAGCTCGCCGAGGGTTAGCAATGAGATGCTCGCCAACGACCATGGCAAAGCATGGCGGAGTTGCGCTCCGGCAATGCCATCTCGATGGGAACTATTAAAGTTTTGGTTGTGTGCATGCCATCTCCCGACATTAATGATGTTGTTAGTCTTACGAAATGTTTCCCCTGCCCTCCAAAAAGCTCTATGTGAAGGTAACTAACATTTGGATCAAAAATTTATATGTACCTTACATTCCACATTTAGTTTCTAGCTTATATTGCTTGAAGAGATTTTTTAACATGCTCAAATGTAGGTGATATTTCTTGAGATTTATGAATTGAATTTGTTTATGTGTAATCCGAATTATGTCCGAATGAAAGTTCATGTAGTCAAATTGTGCAATCGTTGTCACTACGTTTTGCGTGTTCAAATCCAGACATTTTTTTTGTTTGTTTCATTTGCGGGTATCTTTGAAGGCCAGTCAAAAAGGGTGAAGCATTTGAAAAAAAATTCGGGCCGGAATTTCTGTAATTTCAGAAATATCGCGTCTACCGCTAGGGTCCGGTATATTGCTCCTACCGCCTAAAAATTTTGGAATTTTGAAACTGTGGGCGCCAAAATTTGGGTCCAAATATTATAGAAGCCCGCCAACATTGTTGCCACCAAATAAAAGCCCCCGGCTAACCCTAGAAGCTCACTCATTCACTCCCAACCAGCCGCCATCTTCTATAAAAAAAAGAGAGAGAACGAGCCGCGACGCCACCGCCGCCTCCGACGGGCGCGGACAGCAGCCCGGTGGCCCCGCCCGCTCCACGCGGCGCACCGGCGGCCAGCCCTCGCTGATGCTGCGGCGCGGTGCCCCGGCCCCGCTCGTCGCGCTACCCTAGCTCCCGTCCCTGCTCGACGGCTACCCCGACGGCTCGCCCCCGCCCGGCTCTCCGCCCACGCTGGGCGACGCGCAACAACACCGGCAACCCGTCCCCGCTGACGCAGCCCGTCCGGCCTCCAGCCGGGCGCCGAGGTGGTGCCCTCCTGTTGCTCACCGGCAGGGCGCCGGCCCCGTCCATCGGCTCCAACTACGCACGTCGTTGGTTGCCCAACGCCAGCCGGCTCCTCCCCTGCATTGCCGGCATCCAACCATCCTCGAAGGTTTGCATCCTCAATCTCGGATGTGTGTAGAGTCGTAGGGATCCTCAAATTCAGATGTGTGTGTGTTATATTGATGCTACCGTAAGCATATTGATTGAGTCATAGGGATCTTCAAATTCAGATGTCTTGCATGCTATCGATCCTTTTAATGGCTAACATACATATGCATGCTACTGTGTAAGGATATTGATTGATGATGCAAAAGCTGCTGCATATATATACAAAGGCAACACTTCTAGCTTGCATACGGTGATGACATCTCATTAGTTTGATTTAGGGAAAATTAAAAATGGTTGACAGATTCTTTGGCTACCGTTTAGCTATATGTGGATGTGTACACCGGAGCTTTGTTTGCTAGCAGTAAACTGGAGCTTTGGCTCCAAGGCGCTACAGTTTGTTTTGCATCACATAGAAAGCGTTAACACCAAAATTTGGTAAAGCCCCGGATGACGTAAGGACCGCATATGATGGTTCGGTAAGGGGTCATTAGGGTAGCAAAGATGGTGCCGCGGCACCGCGGGCATTCGAAAGCAGGCCAATTATTCGCTAAGGAGCCCGAGTCCGAAGGAGCCGAGCAAGAAATGGTTCGACAAGCGTGGAGCATCAAGGAGAATATTCGAGGACAAGGGCCCACATCATGTGCAATTCCACGACTCGGAAGACTTGGAGGACAATGTATCTTAGCTAGATATTTTCGTTGTTATTATTCGTAATTAGTTAGGACTCGTCAAGCCCGTGGTATAAATATGAGACCCCGGCAACTCGTAAAAGGATCTACCAAATCAAATACAACCAACCCGCTCCGTGCCATGGCTCCGCCACCCTTCGAGTCCAAATGTGTCGCCGTCTTCGTGAGAGGATTCATCGACCCGTCGACCTCCGTAAATACCGCAACCTTGCACCATGTCTAGTATTGTCGGGCGGATTTAGATTATTGCAAGAAGTCTTGTTCACGCTTAGTATCGCCAAGGCGGATTTAAGCTATCGTGGGCAAGAGGGTTCTTTTGTCGATCATGAGCCATCCGGTGGGCTAAGATCTGGTTGGGAGCTAGTTATCGGCTTCATTAGGCTTGGCACCCTAATGAATTCGTTAAGTTACCGAGTTGTGCATGATTCTTATTTGTTTATCTATCTATTTAATTATGTTTGCACACACTCTTTGCCCAATCTAGATTGATGTAGCTCGGCTTTATCTTTTGTTAGATCTATATGTCATCTATTCTTTCAAAGTTTATCACTAGCTTGGCATTAGATTGGGCAAAGAGTACATGAAGGAACAAGAGGAGTCTCATTGCTTTGGAATGAAGGCTTGAAAATGCCTCGCTAGGAATAATTGCCTGAATGTAGTGAGCAATACCATGGGTATAGACAGCACGGTCAACCACCGTCCCCATCCAAAAAGATCGGGGGCACGCTTCCTAGAGGATGATCGGCGCTTAAAAATGAAGACAGTACACCTCACATCAGTAAAAGGATTGCAGATCAAGCATGGGCTGATGTGGAGGACTCTGATGATGACATGGACTCTCCTTAAGAGTATGTGTGGCAAAAGGGACAATGGTGCCCTCCTGGTCTAAGGAAGAGCCAGAAGAGAAGAGTCCAACGTCTCAGGAACAAGGAGCTCAAGGAAGCAACAGCCGAACCCAAACAAGTGTGGCGCCCAAAGAAGAAAACTCAAGAAGCCAGTCATTCGGCAGAAGAGTGTTCGGTAAGTGGGTGTTCGGCAGATGTTAGCATGGTTTTCTTCATCCCAATAGAGTTTGCAGCACCTACAGAACAAGCTACCACTGATCCAGAGGAACAAAAGATGCTTATTCAGATGAAGAGGTCTATTCTGATTTTGACAACAAAGAGATGATTGATCTCCTAGGACAGTTGGCTTTATCAAGGCAGGCTATGTTCGACAGGCCTAGGAAGCATAATCATTTGAAGCCTCTTTACTTGAAGGGATATGTCAATGGAAAACCTCTAACTCATATGTTCGTCGATGGAGGAGCTAAAATCAATATCATGCCATATACAACTTTCAGGAAGCTAGGGATGACCAAGGAGGATTTGCTCAAGACAGACATTGTGCTCAGGGACTTTGTTGGGAATCCTTCAGATACCCATGGAGCCGTTCACGTTGAGTTGATGATCGGCTCAAAGACATTGATCACTACTTTCTTTGTGGTCGATAGTAAGGGGTCCTACTGACTTATTACTTGGAAGAGATTGGATCCATGCTAACTGCTATGTTCCATCCATCGCGCATCAAGTCCTCATCCAATGGAACGGTGACGACGTCGAGATAGTGCAAGCCGATGATTCGGTAAGCATTGCGCCTAATGAGCCATCGTTCTAGGAATACGAAGGCATGCAGTGTTTCTCATGAAGAGCATGGGAAGAAGGTCCTGTCAGTACTCATTACAAAGACCAACAGCCGATTGAGATTGTCGGCTCTCATAGTAATTTCTAAGGAAAGGTTTCGTGTCGGCTTCTAAAGAATCGCTTATTGCCAAATGTGATTGGCCGACACGTATGAGTTTAATGGTTTTGAGCAAAAAGATTTGTTTTAATCATAAGGGATAGTCGATGTGAAAACCATCGCCTTTAGCGTAAAAAAATACTCCATAAAATTGGAGAACGGCCAAAGATAAATATTGTTATGTCGCCTTTAGTACAAAAAATACAAAACATTATAAAGACGAAAAAATCTTTGTTCAAAGAACTTCAAAAGTTCGTTACAAAGGCATTGCTGAATACATCACTAGGGATCTATACTTGGTTTTACTCCTAAATGCTATTCGGCATAAATTTGGTTCTGATCCCTCGTTTCTTCTTTGGTTTTGTCAAGGATCTCTCACACTCGTAACATCGCTGAATTCACCGGCATGACGGATTACCACTACCTTCGTAAGGTCAAGTTTCTTGCAGATGCGCATTAATCGGCCGGACAAAATATTTTTCGGAGGTTGCTTAGTGGAGAAGCTAATGTTGTCTGTCTTACCTTCCCTCGGACTGACATTTTTACCCTTGGTTGGTTTATTGGGAAGGGGAAAAGAAGAAGCGTATTCAATGCCGTAGGTGAATAGTACTTACGATTTGACTGGAAGTAAGATTTCAATATCCGGCTAGTGATGATGTCATCCATTCGTAATCGTTTGTTTGTCACATTGATTCGGCAAATATTCTAGATTGTACAAACAAAGGGACTAAAAGACCCAACAGGAAAAGGATTTCATTGTTCGTCCTAGATACAAACTAATATTCCAAGAGATTGAAGACAGCTTGCGGCTCATTGGACAGACTACAAAGAAGAGCGTGATCTTCATACACATCCATGGATTCTTCAATTTTGTCGATGTCCTCTCGGAGGTTCACGGAAGCCAACTAGGTGGATGGAGTAGTCTTCACCGCTTTGAGTCGACAAAGGTTGTCAAAGTCATAGCCGCCTCCGGATGCATGCCTTGGATGGCGACGTCGTCGATGCGGTTGTCCGCTACATCTTTAAGACGCCGGCCACCGTCTCCGCCTCGTGCCTTCACCTTGTCGCTAAAGATGAGTGGCGGCCGCCGCCAAACGAGCATTGTCGGCCGCAACCGGCGATTTACGCTAGAAGCCGGCGGGTTTTCTTCAAACAAAGCTGCGGATGACCAACAAGAGTGTCGATAGGAAGGGTACAATGTAGTGAAAGGAATTTAGATTTGAAACCGACCCGATATTGGTGCCGCAGAGCTGCCTAATGGAGTCTTCCCCGATCGAGATTCTTGATGCAGGCCTTCATGGAGTATTCGCCAAACTCCTTGATGATCTCATCCTTCTTCTCCTTCTCCTAAAGGTACCACAAGTCTTCCTCGGAGTCAGAGAGATACTCCAATACGGGGGAAGAAGGTTCTGATTGGGGAAGAGGAGAGCTTGGAGCAGCATCAAGGAATCGGGGATGAGAATCGGTCTCACCAAGAGAAGAAAAAAATCGAATCGAGAAGAATGTTGGTCGATTGAGAAACAAGAAGATGAACAAAGGATGCTTAGGAGTTGCTAAAAGGGGGAAATAAATTTTCTTACTCAACATGTTGCTGACGAGGAATTCGGCTTTTTAAACGCTTCGTTCTCAGCCGGACGCTTGCCGCGGTTGATATCACCGCCCGCCATGGATGCTCGTCAAAGATTGGGGGTTTTCTCTACTCGGTAAGGGAGAAGGTGAGCAGATTGGAAGGCGAAAACGGTTTTGGTTTTGGAGTTAATGGAGAGAGATATTTTTATAGCTCAAAACCATCATGTGGGCTTAAAAATATATGCCGGGCCGAATAATAAATGGGCCAAAGCAATTTCAGGTCATTTAAGCTTCTTCGGCCGTTTAGCACCCAGAAGCGATTTGGCAACATCCGGTCGTAACTAAAGACAATCAGATTAAGATGTGTAGAGATTAATTCATAAGGGCAAGATGAAAAATGGAACTGAAACCAGTCTTTTCATTGAATTGGAAGGAAAGCACGATTGTTGTGACAAGATTACATATCATCATTTACAAAGAATCTATCATAAATTTCCTTCAGCGCTGAATGCGATGCATCTTCATCATGTGGTCAGTGCTTGGGTGTCTCTACCGTCTCGATCATCCGACGGGATGCGCCAATCGAAGAGCAAACCTTCTCAACAAACCTTCAAGAAGGTTAAGAGGGTGGTAAATAGAGGCTAATGCAAGAAGGGGAATAACATGGAAATCCATTTTGAGACTTACGGTTGAAGTTCCATTCATAGAAGTTCTGGTTTCTTGCAAATATGTCCGCATCCTCCTCGATGTCTTCCATGTCTTCAATGGTTTGCTTTCGTGTGCCTCACGCCCAACCCGAGTGCCTCCCGCACTACCGCAAGTTGGCGGCGGAGCTCGGCGATCTCGGCATCACGAGGGCTTCAAATTGTCGGCAAGAAAAGAAAAGGTTAGATTCGCATCCAAAACGAGGAAGGTACAAATGGGAGGAAAAACTTACTCCATTGCTTGGGGCTAGGGATAGCCGAATGCTTCGTATCTCGGAGGAGAAAAGAAAAACTGGAAGGTATGAGTGAGATCTAGATAATTGCTCTTGGCTAAGGGGCTCTACCCGTGCTTATATACGTAAAAGAAGGCCGAGGGAGAGATTGAAATCGGCCGTGAAAAACGAAAAAAATTGCTCGATGCTTATCTTGAGAAGTGAAAGCGACCTGGCTTGCCGATTCACATTGGTGGAGGTTTCGGTGGCACAAGTCCCGAAGAAGCACTGAAGGGTTGAAACAATTAATCGCAGAAGCCTCGAAAAAATGGGCCTCGTAGTTTTTAGCCCGCTTAGGATGTTTGGCCCGAGTTTTAGCAGATCGTGGTCAATTTCGAGCAAAAGAGCCTTTTTACTCTAAAAATTGAGGGAGCATATGTTAACACCAAAATTTGGTAAAGCCCGGATGACGTAAGGACCGGCACATGATGGTTCGGTAAGAGGTCATTCGGCTAGCAAAGATGGTGCCGCGGGTACTTGTGGCATTCGGGAAAGCCCAAGTATTCGGCTAAGGAGCCGGAGTCCGAGAAGGAGCCGAGCAAGAAATGGTTCGGCAAGCGTGGAACATCAAGGAGAATATTCGAGGACAAGGGCCCACATCATGTGCAATTCCACGACTCCGAGAAGACTTGGAGGAAAATGTATCTTAGCTAGATATTTTTGTTGTTATTATTCGTAATTAGTTAGGACTCGTCAAGCCCGGGGTATAAATATGAGACCCCGCAATCGTAAAAGGATCTACTAAATCAAATACAACCAACCCGCTCCGTGCCTTGGCTCCGGCCACCCTTCGAGTCCAAATGTGTCGCCGATCTATCGAGAGGATTCATCGACCGCCGACCTCCGTAGTACCAGCAATCTTGCACCATGTCTAGTATCGTCGGCGATTTAGATTATTGCAAGAAGTCTTGTTCACGCTTAGTATCGTCGGCGGATTTAAGCTATCGGGGGCAAGAGGGTTCTTTTGTCGATCATGAGCCATCCGGTGGGCTAAGATCTGTTGGAGCTAGTTATCGGCTTCATTAGGCTTGGCACCCTAATGAATTCATTAAGTTACCGAGTTGTGCATGATTCTTATTTGTTTATCTATCTATTTAATTATGTTTGCACACACTCTTTGCCCAATCTAGATTGATGTAGCTCGGCTTTATCTTTTGTTAGATCTATATGTCATCTATTCTTTCAAAGTTTATCACTAGCTTGTCATTAGATCTATCTGTGCTCTCATAGCCGAGCTTAGGTCAATCTAGGTTGTCACATGTTCTTGCGGTTCTACGCGTTTAGTCATGAGTCGTGCGGTAGGCTAAGGTTTTACGTGTGAGTTTCTTCTTCATGGACCACGGATTCTAAGAACCTTGCCGAACACGCTATGTGTTTACTTGTATCTTACATATGTAAGTCTACCTATCGTTAGAGTCTAGTCCGGCAAGCCGTATCATACGGTGGATTAGCTTGTTGCAAAGTATCATGCGGTGGATTGTCAAGTAGGGCGAGGAGGGTTTAGAACGGTTAAGTCCGGCAAGCCGTATCTTGCGGTGGATTAGCTTGTTGCGGTGTATCATGCGGTGGATTGTTGTTAGGACTGATTGGGACGAATCCCCGGCTTTGCTTTAGATTAGGTTTGCATGTGCATTTTACCCGCCTATGCATACGCTTCAACGAGTAATGAGTATTTATAGATCTTTTAGATGTATGCGTGCTTTTAGCTTATCATGGTTAGACCGTATCATGCGGTGGATTGATCTAGTTGTGGTAAGTGGTTTATATCTCAGTAGCAAGTGGTATCATATGGTGGATTCGCTTGCAAGGGTTTAAGCTTGACGGGTTTAGGAAGGCTAGGCGTCGCGGCGAGACTAGTTGGATGAAACCTATGCACGTGTCCTTTAGATTAGGTTTATATTTATGAGTTACCGCTTTTGTTCCATGTTGTCAATTAATTCGATCCATGCAATAGAGCTTTATGATGTCATATCATGATGATCGACTTCACTTGTTCAAACATGTCTTTCTATGATTATTCGGCAAATCGCTTTTACGTTACATCTTTATACATGCTTACGAATGCATTCATTATCTATCGACAGATAGCTCTCATAGCTATATGTCTTTACATCCGCCTTAGAGCCATACATGCGAACTGCCTTGGTCTCACCAGCATGTTCTAGATCTTACGCTTTACCTCCTTGACAATTAACAGGTCAAATTGATCGGCACGCCTCAAGACGCCTCGGGCGGCCGTAAAGCCCGCCTATTCCAAATTTTGTCGGTGTGCGCGGCGCAAGGAGTAGAATTTTTGTGCCTACGTAAAGACCGCTTTACGCTACATAATCCACATGTAACTTATTGCCTAGGCACTTCTCCTTGGGGTTTTAATCCGGTACTTTTATTGCTATATGAATGAATATGAATTTCAAACAATTAGTGACCCTATGCTAATTCATTACAAATAGAATAATTTGGTCCACGCTCCACTTGAAAACTTTGAGAGTGACACGTATAATTTGGTGCCCTATGCTAATTCATGACTTTTAATTTGTTACTAGTACAATGGCTGGTGATGGAGCTCGTGCCGGCAAGTGCTAAAGGCAAGAGTGTGGCTTCAGCAGTGGCATTGTGGTTGACACGGTTGATGACACCGGTAGTAGAGGTGACACGCTGGCCATAAGAGCAAGGCAACGACAAATGTACACCAACCTCGTGGGGATCGATATTCGGGACACTAAGAATGAGCTCCCCACTCGATGACAACAGCTAATACAGCTCTAAAGAGCCCACTGGTCATCACAAAGAGGTCACGCCTCCGAAGAGCCCCGCGCCGCGGCAGCCCCCCATGGCCGAGCACGCGCGTATACGAGCCTCCACGCCGAGGGACCCGTTGTCGGCCCTACCAAGCTCCCCTCGTGAGCTCCCGTCCCCGCACGACAGCACCCTCCCACGCTGACCTCTATCCGCCGCCGAGCTCGAGCCTCGGCCGGGATCCCCGCAACGGGCGAAGAGCTCTCCCTGCCTTCCGCGGAAGCCAATCTGCACGGCCGGCCAACCACTCCTCGACGAGCACTCGAAGCTACACGCCAGCCGCTACAGCTACAAAGTGAGGAGGTCTTTTCCATCACGCCTCCATACCCCATCGACTCCAACACCGCCACGCACTCCCCTCGGCACGACGACGGCGCAGCATGCCTCATCCGTGGTATGGCCGCGCCCATGTCGACGGATCGATTCCTACCACGACGGCGCACGACGCCGTACCACCGCCCAAACCTCGATTCGCAGGCCGACGACCACCAATTTCAGCATCCAAGGTCAGAAGAGCCCGGGCGACCGCCGATCAAAGAGCCTGCCTAGGGAGCTCCCCGCCGCACTCGCCGCGATCCAACAGCTCTACTTACGGTCCCCGACGGCACATGCGAGCGCATTCGGCGTCATGGCATGGCCGCCCTCCCATACCGAAGAGAAGGTTTCCAACTACAATTAAAGACAGGCGACGCCCGACCATCGTCCGACCTGGATTCCCCGCATGCGACGACGACCGATTCCAACATCCCAAGTCACCGAGAGCCTCAAGAGAGCTCCCGGGCCAATCAACAAGCTCGGTCCGAGAGCTCTTTCACCTACCCGCCACTCCATGGCCACACACCCTATCCGTTCTCGCCTCAACTCGAAGAGATCATATGTCCCGCTCCCTTGCCACTATAAAAGGAGGGGCAGGGTCCTCGCTGGGGCAAGCGAGGATAGACGCATCCAAGTTTCCCAAAACCAACACCCTCACTCACCCTCATATTGGCACTAGCCTCAATCACGAGACTTGGGAGCCCGCTCCTTCTCTCGATCCGCTTGTACGCACCTCTGTATGAGCATTTGAGCTCGGGATAGTGATCACACCGACTAGGGAGCCCGATTTTTGCCCCGAACCAATATAAATATTGTGTCGTTGTCTCTAGAGCTAGGCCATTCGAGAACGATCGGCGGTCGATTCGCGTGATGATGGTCGCCGCGACATCGCACCACGGCGGCTTGGCACGCCGTAGGGGCAGCGCTAGTGTGACTCCACCACTGGATGGCTCCTTCCCGCCGCCTCGCTTCCGGCGGCCATGATCCTCCAGCCGGCCTCCCCGAGGTCTCGTGGCCACCGGCGAGGGTCATGCGCATGGTCCTCCCTCCCTTCACCCCACCCCGCCGGCGGCGCCTCGACGTCCCGTCCCGCCACCGGGCTTCGTGGATCGCACCCGCCTCCCGCCGATGGGGATTCGCACCCGCCCGCTTTACGGCGTCCTCTCCCCGCACGCCGCTCCACGGGTTTCCGGCTGGCGCCCCCGCATCCCCGACGACTTCACCCGCTTCCGACGACCAGCCAGATTGTTGGCCCGTTCTTGACATCGGCCCCCTGGCGCCCCATTACGATTTGGGAGCCGTCTGGGAAGGCCTCCTCTCCCGCCACACCAGCAGTCTTGCGTCGCCGCCCTCCGGCGCCTCGTGGACGCTTTGGAGCATCCGGGACCTCACGCGCCGCCACAAGATGGGGGAACCAAGAAGGCGCCAGACGACCCGCGCTCGTCCCGCCCCGCCACGCCGATCTCGCGCCACCACCCCGACGGCAGCCGGCATCACGCCCACGTCGCCCGCCGACCCGAGGCGGGCGGCGACAACCGCGTGAGACCTCATGGCCTCCACCCGAAGCTCGAGCTCACCGCGGCGGACACCCGTGGATCGGCCGCGGGACATGTGCGACCTCCTCGACCCGAGGCTATACGAGCTCGCTCGGAGCGCGTCCGTCGCATCGTGCCGCGCGCCCGCACCGGGCCGACACATGGGCCCGCCCCGACCGTCCCGGTGTACATACGACCCGCGCCGATCTCGCGCCCCCCTCATCCGGGAGCAAACCGGCCAGCTCACCTCGAGCCGCCTTCCGCCGCCCCGAGCGAGGAAGTGGTCGTCGGGGGACCTCTCCCCCCGTCGGAGAAGCCTCGAGATCGCCAAAGGGTGCCCGCTGGCCGCCTCCAAGCCTCACCGGCTTCCGCGGTTTCCCGCGGAGGAGGAGGGAGCACGAGGCACGCCCGCGCCGGTCACCTCGGCATCGGGCGACCAACGACCAGGAGATGGAGGGGAGATGCACACCGCCCACGAGCTCGATCATCTCGACCTCGACTTCCACCTCGCTCGGGAGGCCCGGCCGGAGGTCGGACAAACAAGCAACGAGATCGACGCCGGCGAGAAACAACGTCGGTCGGTCTCTAAGATGGTTGCTTTGATTTTGGCGCTTCATGCCCATGGGCCTGTCCTCTCCGATTCACCTAGATGTCGTGTACCCTCTAAGCCGTGTTAAGAAAAATGTCCTTCGATTGCATCGACCCATGCAAGCACTCGAGCTCATTTTCTCGTCAGCGGTTTATTGAGCAACGACCGGCCCTCGGCGACGAGGCCGGTCCCTTGCTCGAGGCCACCAAGATCGGAGCGTACACCCCGCGATTTCCACAAGCCAGTCCTTCACAAAAGTCATGAATGCAGAGCTGGGCAACGAGCCCGAACTCACGAACTCGCGCCCCTTCCCTCGGCACGAGCAATACCCCGAAACAGCTAGCCTATGAGCTCACCACCAGAAAGCAAGACGCGGCCGCCCAACAACCTTCCGCGCCCCGCGGCCGCCAGAAGGAAGGGCCCTTCGTCCGACTCTGGGAACGTGAGCTCATACAGATTGAATCGGGGCGAGGCGAAAGAAGGCGCGAGAGCACAACGCCCATCAAACCATAACCACCAGGTCTTTACAACTCGCCTCGACCGCGAGGGTTCAGCCAATCCACTAAGAGAAGCCGAGCCTCGAATCTATCCTGCGCGGGGGGTTTCGATTCATCGGCGCCCGGCGTAGGGGCGTCACGTGCGGCCTCCTCCTCGGCGGATCCCTCATCCGCTCCATCCTCACCGACCGGATGCCCGAAGACCTCGAGCTCGTCGGCAGCCCGGCTTGAAAAAGCTCGACAGGACAGCTCCGTCGCGGCGGCCTCGGCAACAGCAGACTTCCGCCGGTCGGGCGTCGCCGATGCCCGAGCCCACCCCGCTCGCACGAGGCCGACCTCAAATCGGGGTAGTGGGAGAAGACGACGCTGACCGCCTTGTGCACCACGCGCACCGCATCCTCCTCGTCACCTTGCGCGGACACCTGGACACCAGCGCAACCAAGTCCACCGCATCTTCCGCCCCGAGGATGTCGCACACGTCCCCGACCGCGGCGGCGAGGGCCCGTAAAGCGCGCTTCAAGCCCCTCGGCCTCCTCCTCCGGCCTTGGCAGCGTGCTCGGGGGGGCCTTCGAGTGCCTTCCGTGCGTCGATGAGCTCGAGGGGTGCGCCGCTTGAGGTCCGCCTCCTTACCACCGCAACGCGAGCCGAGTGTGCTCCAAGGTAGACTCGGAGACGGCGAGTCTCGCACCTCCGGTCCTCGGCCTCCCGCTCCGCCTCGGGGCCCTCTCCTTCCTACTGCGCAGAGGAAAGTGGGGGATTAGACACGAGTCGCAAAAACCCTGAAAACACGAAGAAGAGACGGCCTCCCGCTTGCCCCAAAGCTCGTCGAAGAGCTCCTGCTCGTTACACCAATGCCACGAGAAAGGGCGGAAACGCTCACCTGCAAGCTCGACGCCACGATGGTCGAGCTGTCCCTTGAGCTCATCCTTGTCCTTCCGCAGGGTCTCGTTGCCGAGCTCGAGCCTCGAGCGCCGAGCTCCTTCCGCTCAAGCATCCTGCGAAGGGAGTCCAATTCCTCCCGCACCTTCTTGCGCCGCAGCTCATGGGCGAGCTCGCGCTCCTCCTCCCTCTCCCTCCCGCCTCGCCCTCAGCCGCGGCCTCCACTCTCCGCCCTGCGCCTCACGAGAGGCCTGGTCTTCCACTCCACGAGCATACTCCGTGACCTCCTCCACCCGACGCTCCGAGATACGGCGGTGCGGAGCTGCGTCCACGCCGATTTCCACCCGCATGTCCGCGCCGACGCCGTCGTCGGCTTGCTTACCGGCCGCTGGCCCTCAACGAGCCGCATCAGCTGGTTGTAGCCACGAAGGAGTCCTGCTCCTGAAGGGTTGAAAAGCGCATGAGCTCCCGAACAAGATATGAAAGGAAACAGCTAAGTACCACCACCGGTCCAACCTGGGCGAGCGGAGCACACACGCCGGCCCCTCCGATGGGAGCGGCGGTTGTGGCGTCATCGGGATGCGGTCGCAGGGGGAGACCGACGTCCGCGCTGGAGGGACGCTCGCCGCGCGGGCATCGCACCCGGCACCCTCGCCCGCCGATATCCATCATCGTCGTGGCGAGAACGGCACCGGCACACGTCGGTGACGTTAAGCTTCGATACCGCCCTCCAAGATGTCCTCCGCAAAGAACCTCTTCCTCCTCGAGCGGGCCGCCCTCATGGCCGCCTCCCGTCCCCGGCCCGCCGCCATCGCCCGGCAGGGAAGCCCGACGACGACCTCCTCAAGGGAGGCCGCCCGGCCCCCGCGCTCCACGGAGGCCTCCTTCGCCCGAGAGCTCGCGGCAGCGTCCGCCGATAAGGAGCCCGGGGCGTGCAACCCCCCCGGACATCGGCGAGGGACCGGCCAACGTGTCCCCCTTGAAAGGGAACAACGACGCCATCCGCGACCCGTCATCGCGGCCGCCCGCCGCCGCCGCCAAAGAGCTCGCTCGTAGAGCTCATCGTCGATGGCGCCATCGTGCTTCGTCATCTCCGAGCATGACGACAAATGAGCTTCGACGTCACCGACATCGAGCTCACCGACGATGACGGCCGAGGAGCTCGCGGCTTCGCCGGCCGAGCTCGCGCCGCTCAAGGCGAGCTCCTCCGTCCCTGGTGCTTCCTAGGATAGTCTCCCGCCCCCGAGCATGGAGGGAGCTTAGTAAACGCGACTAAGTACCACCGTCAGCCACAACAACGAAGACCGAAAAGCTCACCACCGGCCACCCTCTTCGACCTCCTCTTCTTCCGGCGCCGCCTCCGACGTTTTTCACCACCGACGGAGAAGTCGACCTCCGGTCACGGGCTTGGCGGCAGCGCAGCGGCCGCGGAACAGAGTCGCCGCGCCCAGCGCCACCACCGGCGTCCGGGGCTCGCCCAGGCTCGACGGGACACCGGCCTCTCCGGCGACGGGAGGGTGGATGACGTCGAGGGCTCGCCGCGGCAGCTCGGCACCGGGTTCCTCGGCCGACCGCCCACCGTCTCCGCCGGGCGATCCCGCCTCCCGCTCTGCACGAGCACGCGTGGGATGACGATGGGCGCCGGTCCCGTCGGGAGAAGGCTGAGACCCGAAGGGGCGCATCACCCCAACCCGAAGAGCACGAGCTCGTCGGGAAAAAAAACGCAAAACCACATGCGGCAAAGTGAAGGAGAGCTCAAACGGAAAGAAGAGCACCTACCAAAGACGACGTCGCCGCGTTGGGAAGAGCTTTTTGGGGCTCCCGGCCTCCTCACCCCGATCTTGGTCTCCGGCTCCGGGTAGAACTCCACCCCCGCCGTCATCGAGGTTGTGAGCGTTCGCGGTACCCTCGAGCGGGGCCTTGTCCCCCTCATCTCCCACATACGGAGAGCTCGACGCTGAAGTGGCACCACCGCCCTGCGGAGCCAGGCCTTGATGATGTGGTTCACCATCAACCCAGCGTCACGCAGCACCCTGATCTTGACCACGGCCGCCGCCACGTCCGCCTTCGCGCCGGCAGAAGGGTTCTCACGCCAGAGCTCGCTCCCCTCGTCGAAGGTGCGGCCGGTGTACCGCGGCAGGGGGAAGGATGCGTCGTTCTTCAGGTAGAACCACTCCTCCCTCCATCGAGCATTCGCCGTCGGGAAGTCGCCCACCGGAAAGGTCTCACGGACCTTCCCCCCACGGAGCTGCAGCGGCACGCAGGCAATCGGGGCCGGTCCGCCACCCTTGGCCAGCGGCTGTATCATGGCAAAGATGTAGTGCCTAAAGAGCTCCCAGTTGGGGGGGATTCCCAACCAGCCCTCGCAGAGCATGGCGAAGGTCGAGAGGAGCAGCACTCCATTCGGCGTCAGGTGCTAGAGCTCGACCCCCCAGTACGTGAGCAGCCCCCGGAAGAAGTCATCGGCGGGCATTCCCAACCCGCGCTCGTGGAACGCGACGAACGAGACGACGTAGCCCGGCGGCGGATCGGGCTCAGCGTCGTCGTCGTTGACGGTAGAAATACCCTGTTTTTACATAGTCAAACCGTCAACAAGATACTCCTTTTGGAAGCTAACATACATATAAACAATGATTTCTTATGCAAATAACCTAGTTCCACATGTAGATGTCATTCTTTGTATGCGATGTGTGAAACTAGTGGAACTCGTCGAAATGACACATTTGGTCACCATCCAAATCAACACCCCAAGTATGGCCATTGGACAATTTGACACCACCATCATGATCTCCATGTCCTATGAAGCCTCCACACAAAATTTGAAGTCATTTGGCCACAAGACCTACATCGGCCGATGCATGACCATTTCATCCCGAGACATCCCCGACATGTGGGGACACCTTCTAGAAGAGTTGGAGAAGGCCAAGGCCCAATGGACCAAAGATCGGCCGACCATGATACTTTGGCCCAAACTCTTCCAATGCGACCTGCCACATCACTAATCCGTGGGGGGAACAAGAGAAGGCACCTGATTGGTCCGTCAATACGTCCCATGGATCGTGTTGGTACAAAATGAACATCATGGCAAGTTCCGGACTCAAGACACCGCAACCGACAATGGGGCCAATGTTCCCAAGCACTGTGGGTGGCCCACGTGTCATGGACCATGTTCGGCCGACCATGGCCCATTTGGCCAAGGACGTCCCTCCCACGCCCATCACATTGTCCACATGCTGAAATTACCTCACACGTTCATCTTAAGGCGGTTGCATGGCGGTTTGATCCAACGGAGGGCAATAGAGGTCACGCGGGATCGATGATGTGGCACCGAGTGGCCCCTACTCCACCTTGGGGCTATAAATACCCCCACCCCTTCACTTCCAAGACATGACCACAAGGAGAACTCCACTTCAATGTAGTAGGCGAAGCCCCGCTCCTTTAGTGTAGTAGTAGAGTGAGAGAGGGAAGTCTTCCGGAGGAAGCCCCCGAATGCAATCGGGAATCTCCTCCGAGGTGTACCTCTGCGGGTGTACTTCTTCTAGTAAGTAATACATCTCGAGTTCTTTTATACTTTGCATATACGGTTTAGTATAGTAGCTATTCACTCGTTCTTCATTGGTACATTGCTTTGCTTTAGTAGAGTGTTCTAGCCTAGCTAAGTACTGGGGTTAGAATAGTAAGAGTTAGCGTAGACGTGGTGTCTAGGTTATACCTTACCGGTGTATGCCGCTTGCTTCGCATCGGATGGATTGTGATAGCCCGGTAAGGTAGTGACGGCCCTTCGGTCTCTCATAGATCACCACGTGTTTAGGCAAGTTCTTAAAAGGTAAGGCTCCAAAGAAAATAGTAGTTTGGTAGTGGTGACTTTATTCACCGGTTATCACCCTCACGCCTCCAAGTGTCCGAGGGGTCGATAAAGCCACGTTTAGCTACCTAGCCTATTCAGATATCTTAGTTATAGAAAACCTCTCATCTTAACTACCAAATACACACCTTGTGTCATCATAGGATCGAATCTTGATTCTTTGTTAGTTCACTTCACGTTCCTCATGGAAATCGATACACGGAATACTCCCGGTGAAAAGCTACACCGACGGTAGATGGCGCTTGTGGTTTACCGTTTGCCATCCTTAGGTGTATCGGTCCTTTAGTGGTAACACTAAAGAATTGTCAACAAGCTTTTTTCTCGCACCGTTGCTTGGGAACGGTAGTCGCCTCTTAACATTGAATTGGGTCGTCCGAAGTTATCTTTTTATTTTTACCTTTCTTTTCTTTTTTCCTTTTCCACAATGAACCAAACACCCATATCCCATTTCGCCGCTCCAAAGGGCGCTTGTTTGGAGCCTCCACCATCATCACAACCCATCCATACATCTAGCTATGAGCTTCGCCCGGGCTTCATAGCCATGGTTCAAAAAAACCTTTCTCCTGGGACAAAGATGAGAACCCCTATGCTCATTTGCGTGAGTTTGAGCAATTGTGTTCATGTCTTCACATTGAGGGCATGACACGAGATATACCCTTCGTTGGAAGCTCTTTCCGTTCTCTTTAACGGGAAAAGCTAAACAATGGTATGCTTTCGCTATGTAGAGAGTATAGGAGGAGAATGGGAAAAGCTTCAAACCAAATTTTGTCTTACCTTCTTCCCTATCTCCCGTGTTGTCCATCTTCGAATAGAGGTCCTATCCTTTAAAACGAAGGAAAAAGGAATATCTGGGCATAGCCCGGCCCGTATCACCGATTCAACATCATATGGCCCCGACCTTGGTATTTCTAAACCGGCATTATTGCAACATTTCTATTGCGGCCTTACCAAGGAATCAGCCCAAAACCTTGACATAGCTTCGGGGGAGCTTTCTTGCGTCTCCCCTCATTAGTGAAGGGAAGAAAGTTCTCTCTAGGATCTTTGAGAACACCCCTTACACTAACATCTACGATGAAGCTTTAGAGGAAAACCCAATCCCCAAGCAAAGGAGATCTCAATGGCACAAACACCACCATTCCTATCCAAAAGTCCCGCCATCAATCACGAACCACAAATACCCCAGTTGCGAAGGAAGAAGAAATTCAACCTTCGAAACATCCTTACAAATTCGAAGAGGATCTATTTCCCGATTTTGCCGATTATGGGAACACCTTGAATCACCATTTCCAAAAGGGACCTTCAAGGAGACACCATTCTAAATCCCTAAATGAAGGATCTCGTCAAAAGCATCCCAAATCATCATCATCTTACCTCTCAAAACCTCAAGTGGGGCATAAGTCTGCTGAAGAAATGTTGAGTGAGCCCATAGAAGGAGAATCAAAACATCAAGAAGAATCTAGCCTCTTCCCTTCTATGCCCACAACCGATATATTCTCAAGACCCAATTCTAAACCAATCTATCGCCTCGAAAGCACCCCCATTGTACTTTCCCTTATGAGTCTTATGATCGCCTCGATCAATGACTCTAGGAATGCAAAGGATGAGCTCAAGTCAATCTCTTCTATCCCCGTGACTCATCCAAGTCTACAGGAGGACTCGAGATAGTCATGAAAAAGAAATTGCTCATCCTCTTATAAAGCTCGGTCAGAGACCCTCTATCCAAGAGAAGTCTTGGGCAAAGTGAGATGACCATGGAATGTCATAGGCATGGAATGACAGAACCAAAGTGTTTACCTATGGAAATTCATGAGACATCAACTTTAGAGCTTGAAAACAAAGAAATCAAGGATGATCATGGAAGCTATTTTTCTACCCTTCTTTCAAAATTCATGCTTCTTTTGATAAATATTCCAAATATATCCTCCACTTTACCACCAACCATAAGAGCTACAACCCACTATTGTTCCTTGTCCATAAAATATTTGAAATCATGGTTGTAGATGCTTATGTTTATCATAAGCATTCCAAATCTCATAGTAGTTTGGCGTGACGTAAAGATTGGTATTGAGGGGAAACGCTATCACCAATATGAGATTTTTAGAGGTTTCCCAAAGACAAGCTTATGTCTTAAAACAAGCACTTCC
The DNA here is from genome assembly GCA_015847255.1 of Hyparrhenia diplandra. Lineage (NCBI taxonomy): Eukaryota > Viridiplantae > Streptophyta > Magnoliopsida > Poales > Poaceae > Hyparrhenia > Hyparrhenia diplandra. Next base: position 98,656 of record JADLZK010001331.1, on the reverse strand, counting down.
TAAAGACAACTCGAGATTTCATCACACTAATAAAAGTTGTCAAATGACTCTGTAAAGGAATCTTTGAGACATAATTGTGAAAGTTTCCTTCGTATTTTTTGTCACTAACCCTTTCAGGTTTACACAAAAATAATGAAGGATAGAACTACAAGGTAAATCAATCTAAACACCGGCAAAGCATGTTCGATGGAGGACTCCATCACCTACACTTGGTATTGCTTTGCATCAAACGCTACAAAATCCAAGTGTGGGGATGGAAGTCTCTAAAGAACTCATGACATGCTTCATGTGTTGTTTAGTTGTTTCTACTTTGCTTTTGCATAATGTCTTCCTCACTTTGCTTAGTCATAAAAAAAATGTATCATTAGTTCACCATTAATGTCTCATCTTAATTATGCAAATAAATCTTGTTAGACCCTTTACGTTCTAAACATGTTTGGTTTGAGAGTAATGTATACAAGGCTCTCATAGGTTATTTAAATTAAGCATGGTGCTTAGGTTAAATGCCCTTCCTTAATCAAACAAGACATGGTGTCAAGTTTGATTATTTGAACCAAAAGATGTTTTGCATAGAATTAGGATGCAAAATTTGATTCATGTTCTTAGCGTAAGTTCTGAGAATGTTTGGTGAACAATAAATGATTGATACTCCAACAAGGGAAAGTTGATCTCTACTAAATACTAAAACCTATATCTCAGTAGCATGGAATATCACCCTTAGCTAGATAACACCATTACCCCAACTTTGCTTCCTTTGGGTATGTGTTGTCCGCTAATCTCTTTTTAGGAAAGAATATGGGCACGCCATGGCAAGATGATTAAAGGGTTCAACTCCAAAGACAAGACGATCCTCACATCCAACCCAAGACCCAAGCTATTAGGACATTGAAGATGCTAGAACATCAAGATGGCCATCCCTCATCATCAACAAGTATGATGACAACTTCTTTGAGGTAAGTGGCTAGCAAATTAATTTCTTGTTCATATGCATAGCCAAAAAGATGACATGACAAAGTACCCTTTCAATAATGATTTAACTAAACTGAAACCACATGTCCTATTTTTGTGGTTTGCATATGAAATTTGACTAGCTCTTCTAGATCTACATAGTTGAAGTATCTACCATGCAAAATTTGAGCATGTTTGGCCATCAAAGGTGCATCGGCCGATGCACTAAAAGTGGCCAATAGGGCCCAACTTTGGTGAATATGTAGAGGAGAGCGTAGAGATGAGTGTGACGAAGTCTGTTTTCCCAAATCCAAAAATATGAGGGCTCGGGCGACCTAGGAAGTGAGCCTTACGAGCTCACGGACACTTGAGGCATTTTTGGGAGAGTTCAAGGATGACATCCCACTAAACGGTTCAGACCCGTTGGGTCGAACCCACATCGGCCGACTCATCCATTCTAGTCATTTGGCTCGGGGGCGAGTGAGATGAGTATAGGAAGTCATAGTGATCATGCTTAGACCATTAGGATGGGTCAGGACACAACTTGGCACATCGGTCGACCCCCTACTAGAGCCTTTTGGCTCGAGGGCAGGTGAGGTATGTTCTAGACACACTATAGAACACGTCTAGACCATTGGTTCGACTTCGTGTTTTGGTGCATGAGCCAACCTGTGCACTTCACACCAAATTGGTCACCTAATGTTCAGAGGCCTCCCTATCATTGATGGAGGAGCGTCTGAGCTCGGAGTCAAACTGGGAGTCGTTGGCACACCTCTCTCCTTAAGCCTTTCTACCCTCACTTCTCTCTTCACCATCAGCCATACCCACCACCACATTTGGCGCCCATCAATGATCTGGGTAAGGAACCCAAGGGTCCATCCATAAACCCATAGCGCCCAACATACATCAAAATGACATCATGATCATGGACGTCATTGATGTGACTCCACTAGCCATAACCCCCTACTAGAGACCAACCTAGGCATCAGGATGTGACGGTCGACGTGACCTTAGGTTGGCCAATGCAGTCCACACGATGCCAAAACACACATGTGGCATGCCTTGAGCCCTGTCTCCACATAGGGAGGTGCCTGAAGTTACGTCCATCGTATGAAATCTCTAAAAAATGAACATTTGAGTTACGCTAGTGTTTTTCCACCAGCGTAACACCCGCACTTGATGTTTTCTTTGCCGATGTGTCTCGGGGCCGTGCAAAAGCGCAAGGTGGGGGTGATCGGCCGACCACCTAACGAGAAGGATCACAATGTTTGGACCCTGCCACGTTGATCACCTTCGCATCAAGAACACACTTGTGAAAATTTGAGCCCTAACGGCCACAAAAGGTTGGTCGGCCGACCAATCAATTTTCAAGAATTGGAAAACCGCCGGTCAGGATTGATCTATCGATGAGAGGAAGAGCACCACGGTGGCCGATTTGTCGATAGCTCCAAAAGTGGCATCGGCCGATGCCACCTTGGACCCCCGGGCCCACCCTGCCAAAGATCCGTGACACTTCCCCACCGGTTTGCAATTCTCATCCCCTCATTTTTCTATTCATTTTAGATTATATCTATTCGTTTTATCCTTTTTTTAATTTATAAATATAAAACTAGAAGAAGCACCTGAAAATAAAACTTTGAAGAAGTAACATTTTCATGACATCTTGAAGATAAAATCTGTCATAAAGTTTATTTCTTGTGCAAACTTATGTTTGTGGGAAAAATACATTATTAGGAAAAGTCATATTGACTAAGATGTTGTGACTTGTGATATAGTTCGAGCTTATGCATCAACCTCTTTTACTCAAGGTACTTGGAGATTTGTCTTGATAAAAACATAAAACCATAGTGTCACACACTCCTCAATGATGAAAATACCAACCAAAGCCATATGCATTACTCATACATGTTCAAGCCCCATATACGCTACTTGCAGTTGTATTGAGTTTTGGCAAATCTAGTGACCCTTGTTGAGGATTATATCATGCTCCCAAGATCAAGATCACGTACACTCCACATCTATATGCTACTTCTACACTAGAAGTACGCACTACATCCCTTTTCCCAGTTCCACCATCAAAATGCTCTATGCTTTAAGTTGTGATCTCTCTAGATATATAGATGGTGAAAAAGAGACATTAGCTATGCAAAAGTATAAAAAAAAAAAAAGAGAGAGGAAATAATGGACACAAGTCCGAGGGTGAGTAGAACCCACCTCTCCAAAAAAAAGTTGGACACATGAAGGTCCAAGTATGTATATTTATGATAGCCATGTCTCAATAATAATAATAATAAGGTAGAGAGAGAGATCACATCCAATGAAGGAGCAAAACAAAGTTATCCATATTTTCCACACACATGCACATTCTTGATCTAAGGGCATGATACTTTTCTCTTAGGATCCTAGTTTTGACTTTACAATATATGCAATGCAAGTATGCAATCATGTTTATCCCTACCTCGCTCCACATAGACCTTTGTAGTAGGATGAAACAAAAAGGCACTTTCATGTTATGCCGTGGTGAGGATCTATACACTATTGAGTGACTTGAGAGTACCCAATCGAGGAGTATAAGTGATCTATGTGATTTTCTTTTTTTAACTTATAATAAAAAAAACTAAGATGTGAATGCGGAAGATGACTTGCTTTGAACTATTCCATTTCCCAACTTCTCAAGGATTTATGATAGACACAACCACATATCCCACTCACATAGGAAATGCTTAGAAATAATCTTATGGTAGTTCAATATCTCATAAGTGTTATGTCCATGTTTACTTCAACCTCCCTCCTTTGCTTGAGGACAAGCAAAGATGTAAGTGTGGGGGATCTTGTTGACGGTAGAAATACCTTGTTTTTACATAGTCAAACCGTCAACAAGATACTCCTTTTGGAAGCTAACATACATATAAACAATGATTTCTTATGCAAATAACCTAGTTCCACATGTAGATGTCATTCTTTGTATGCGCATGTGAAACTAGTGGAACTCTGGCTGAAATGACACATTTGGTCACCATCCAAATAACAACACCCCAAGTATGGCCATTGGACAATTTGACACCACCATCATGATCTCCATGTCCTATGAAGCTTCCACACAAAATTTGAAGTCATTTGGCCACAAGACCTACATCGGCCGATGCATGACCATTTCATCCCGAGACATCCCGACATGTGGGGACACCTTCTAGAAGAGTTGGAGAAGGCCAAGGCCCAATGGACCAAAGATCGGCCGACCAACATACTTTGGCCCAAACTCTTCCAATGCGACCTGCCATCACTAATCCGTGGGGGAACAAGAGAAAGGCACCTGATTGGTCCGTCAATACGTCCCATGGATCGTGTTGGTACAAAACGAACGCCACGGCAAGTTCCGGACTCAAGACACGTAAAACCGCGGTGGGGCCAATGTTCCCAAAGACGGGGGGTGGCCCCATTGGTCATGGACCATGGTCGGCCGACCATGGCCCATTTGGCCAAGGACGTCCTCCCACGACCATCACATTGTCCACATGCTGAAATTACCTCACACGTTGATCTTAAGGCGGTTGCATGGCGGTTTGATCCAACGGAGGGCAATAGAGATCACGCGGATCGATGACGTGGCACCGAGTAGCCCCTACTCCACCTTGGGGCTATAAATACCCCCCACCCCTTCACTTCCAAGACATGACCACAAGGAGAACTCCACTCCAATGTAGTAGGCGAAGCCCCCCGCTCCTTTAGTGTAGTAGTAGAGTGAGAGAGGGAAGTCTTCGGAGGAAGCCCCGGGTGCTGTTGGGAATCTCCTCCGAGGTGTACCTCTACGGGTGTACTTCTTCTAGTAAGTAATACATCCGAGTTCTTTTATACTTTGCATATCTGGTTTAGTATAGTAGCTATTCACTGTTCTTCATTGGTACATTGCTTTGCTTTAGTAGAGTGTTCTAGCCTAGCTAAGTACGGGGTTAGAATAGTAAGAGTTAGCGTGAGACGTGGTGTCTAGGTTATACCTTACCAGTGTATGCCGCTTCTTTGCACGGATGGATTGTGATAGCCAAGAAGGTAGTGACAGCCCTTCCGGTCTCTGTATAGATCACCACGTGTTTAGGCAAGTTTTTAAAAGGTAAGGCTCCTGTAAAATAGTAGTTTGGTAGTGGTGACTTTATTCACCAGATTATCACCTACTGCCTCCAAGTGTCCGAGGGCTGATAAAGCCACGTTTAGCTACCTAGCCTATCCAGATATCTTAGTTATAGAAAACCTCTCATCTTAACTACCAAATACACACCTTGTGTCATCATAGGACGAATCTTGATTCTTTGTTAGTTCACTTCACGTTCCTCATGGAAATCGATACCGAATACTTCGGTGAAAAGCTACACCGACGGCCGTGCGCTTGCGGTTACCGCTTGCCATCCTTAGGTGTATCAGTCCTTTAGTGGTAACACTAAAGAATTGTCAACGATCCGCCGGGATGATCCACTCCTCCGCCTCCGTCTCATGGAAACGCAGCCGCCCGACGGCAGGCCGCACCGCCGATCAAGTCCTCCGGTCGCCAACGAACGCTGCCAGGAGCCCATCTTGCGCCCGGAGAAGGCCCGCCGGCAATGCAGGGGAGGTGGAGAATCGAATCTATACACCGACCACCGGCGCCAGTTTCTCTTCTTCTCGAACTTGTGTGAAGGAAGGCGGGTAACGGAAAGGTGAGCCCACCCCTCCATCTCTTGCCATTTATAGGGCTCCGCCACGACGGGGGGAGAGGGCCCGCCACGCACCACATCCGCGCGTAACCGACCCCGCGAGATCGCCGCGCGCGCGACACCGGGCGGAAGTCGAACCGACGCCACATTAATGGGACGACTCTCCCTAATGGTAAAAATCTTAACGGTAGGATCCTAACAGCTATTTCTTACCCAACGAGCAAAAAAATCCCGTGAGCTCGGCGTAATGGCCCGATCGCCGAGCGTCGGGGGGAGTGAGCTCGCAAGACGAGCTCACGAACCTCGTGGTCCGAAGGCAAGCTCGGCCCGGAGCTCGAACGCCACCCGAGACGCCGCGAGCAAGGAGCGCTGCGAAGCGACCTCGGCGGTCCGTACTGCGAGCTCCCGAAAGAGCTCGGGCTTCCGTCCACACGCGGCCGGGCCCTCAAGAGCGAATCAAACTCTGAGGCCGAGAATGATCCGCCCGGCCGATCGAACGAACAAGGCGACTAGCTCGGCGCCTCATCCGGGCCGTCCAGCCAAGAACGGCGAAGGCATGGTGCGGCGGCCCCAAAAGCGGCAAGCGTGGCGGTAACCGGCAATGTCCGGCGGTGATTCTCCAACCACCGGATACTAACGATCGGGTTCTTACTACAGGGCGAGCACCGCCGAAGCTGGTCTCAACGACCACAGCTCGAGCTCACCGAGCATGACCTGTCCTAGGGTTCAAGGCGGCCCTCCATGGGGGTTCGACGGCCGCCCAGGAAAACCACGAGCGAGGGGCTCTAAGGCGGAGCAGCATCGACGGCTCTCGCCCGAACTCACGAACGACTTCCTGGGGCTTCCGCCTAAGCGCGTTCGGGTTGCCAAAGGAGGTGAAAAAGACGACCTTAGGTTGTCCTCTACGATGAGGAGACTCGAGTCCTCGAGCTCTCCGAATGAGCTCGGGAACCGCAAAAGGTCGCGCCTTTGGAACACGAGGTCGGTCCACCCGGTGACCACATCGAATGAGCTCGAGCTCGACCTCCCCGAACTACCCGCTATCGGCTCACCCGAGTGCTCGATTTCGGCCAACGAGGCAAAATCGAGTCCGAGCTCACCCTCCTTTTACCGCCACGCGCAGTAACGGGAAACGAACATATGATAATCTCTAAAAAGCCTTCACGCGAACCTCTCGTTCCCGTGGAGCCTCGGGGGCTACAGACACCCGCGGGTGCGCTCGAGCGCGCCCACGGGAGATGATCGAACATCCCCGAGATGAAACCTAGGCGAGAGAGAGAGACACAGGGGGCCACTCTATGCGAGTCGAATCGACTAAAAAAACGAGCTAAGCACGAGCACCTCGCCCAACGAGCTCGAGACCTCACGCCCGACTACGATCGAGATCTCGTCGACACAAGGCGACAATGATATAGAGCACTCGAGGTAATAATGGGCGTCCCGAAGGTAAACTGAACCCGTATGCATTCATCGTTCATAGATATATGTACATATGGGTATGAGTACATGACCCGAGTAGGAGACTACGGAAGCAAAAGGGCACAAGAGAGGTCCTAGCTACGGCAGCCTCTGCAACGGCGACGCCCTATGACTACACCAAGCTCACGAACCCTGCGGTCGAGGAGCGCCTTGCGATCCCCTCGCCGAGCTTCAGCTTGGTGACGAAGACCTCGCCGCGACCGAAGCCGCCCGCTGCCTCGAGGCCCGACGAGCTACTCCTCCACGAGGAGGGCGCCGACGTCGACATTCGCCACCACCTCCTCCGCGGTGGCCTCGAACTCCTCAACGTCGCCGGCAAAGCTCGCCGGGAATCCCCGTCGGAGAACCCCGGACTCCCGCCGTCGGCACCGGTCACCGACGACGCCATCGCCAGGCCGTCACCGCCTGCGGTGGACGCCACGGGCGGCAACCACCGGAGCCGCTCCCGCAAGTGATCCGCCTCTTCCAAGCGAAGCTGCGAAAAAGCGCCCGGGGGTCGCAAACGAATGCCGACTCGAAGGATGGGCCGCGAAGAAGGACGCTCACCTGCCGCAAAAGCGATCGGCGTTCTCGCGTTGGATGCGCCGCATCGCGAGCTCCGCTCCAGCGGTCGATGAGCGCCACCCCGCATCCCTTGACCTCGGCGCAGCCCGAGGCCGAGGCGAGCTTCGCCGATCGTCGCCTCTCCCCGGAGCGGAGGGAGGAGGCGACGCCGGAGCCGGGAGGGGGAGGCATGGCCCCCCGGCGGCACCGGGATCGGCCGGCACGCAGTTGCGGCGGGAGGACGAGCCCGCCTCCCCGATGACGACGTCCTCCTCCCGGGCCGCCCGTGTCACGAAGACCCCTCACCCTCCATCTCTAAGGCGAAGAGGGCTCAAGGAGAGGAAGAAGGATGCGGAGGAAGAAGGCGGGTGCCACCTCCACGACTCGAGTCCCCCGAATTTATAGCCGGGAGACGGCGGTTCACCTCCCGCACACGGGAGATGCCCGACGGACTCCCCCATGATCTCCACCCACGACGCACGATCTACGAGGAACCACCACCAATCCACGGCGGCGCATGCGAAGACCCGCCATAACTTCGGCCAATCGCAAGGGTGCACGAGCGCCCGCGTTAACTCATGCGACGTGACGGCGGCCTGGCGGCGTTGGATTTTGAGAAAACCATCATGTGAACAGGCCCGCACCGAGCTCTCGGAGGAGCTCACCCGACACAGCCCTTTGATCCGCCCCTCGACGAGCTCGCCCGACTAAAGCCTCTCTCAAGCTCTTCGCGGGGATCTCTCCACGGACCTCTAGGCCGCCCGAGCTCCCCCAACAACGAGCCTCGCGGAGCTACCCGAAGAGCTCGGCGGCGGTCTGCGGGCGCAAGGGTTGGCCACCAACTCTCGACACGGTAAACCACTCCTTGACGAATCACTTTGTAGCCATGCAAGGCTACAGACAGAAGAGGTCGATCAATCATACCGTCGTACCCGTCAACTCCAACAGGGGCCGACGGGTGCGTGCCTCGTACCGAACCATCATGCGCGGCATGGGCGACCCCCACGCCGAAAAGACGCTTTCCAACTCCGATTGGGGACAAGTCTAGCCTTTTCACACAACGGGGCGAAGCATCGAGAGCTCGGCGCGAATCTGGTCGAAACGTTGAGTTCCGAAGCGCGAAGCTCGTGGCACGAGCTCACCGCCGCAGAGCTCCTTGGGCCACCCTAAAACAACAAGAGCTAGGAGCACCCTGCGGAAGTGGCATCGACGGCCCACGCCCTGAGCTCTCGAAAGGGCCCGGGGACTTCTGCGTACAGCGTCGTGCGGCCGAGGGACTACGAACGACTCCGAGCTAGCCTCCTCAAGGAGGAAGCGCCTCACCTCCAGGCAACCCTCGGGGGCTCGAGGACCACGGAAGTCGGGTCCTCAAGATCTGAGGTCGATCCACTAGCCGATCGTACGAACAAGTCGACGAACTCGGACCTCATCCGGACCATCCGACAAAGACTCACCGAGCGCCGATCCCGGCCAACGAGGCTAGATCGGGTTCGAGCTCACCGTCTCGCACCTTTGAAAGACAACGGGTCGATGCGCCCACAGCAATTCAAAAAAGCCTCCGCAAGAGCTCACAGCTCTCACGGAGCCTCGGGGGCTACACCCACGGGTGCGCTCGAGCGCACCCACGGACAAAACTGTCCCCAACTTAAGACGGCGTCGGAAGAGACCCCGTCTCTCCCGAACGCCGGGGCTACTGTGGGGATCGATATTCGGGACACTAAGAATGAGCTCCCCCACTCGACGACAACAAGCTAATACAGCTCTAAAGAGCCCACTCGGTCAACACAAAGAGGTCACGCCCTCCAGAAGAGCTCCGGCTCGCGGCGAGGCTCCCCCATGGCCGAGTGCGCGTATCTGAGCTCTCCACGCCGAGGGACCTGTTGTCCGGCCGACCGAGCTCCCGGTGAGCTCCCCGTCCGCACGACAGGCACCCTCCTACGTTGACCTCTTTCCGCCGCCGAGCTCGAGCTCGGCGGATCCCGCAACGGCGGAAGAGCTCTCCTGTCTTCCGCGGGAAGCCAACGGGTACGAAGCTGGCCAACCACTCCCTGATGAGCACTGTAGCCACGCAGCGCTACAGCTACAGGAGGAGGTCTTTTCCATCACTGCGCCATATCCCATCGACTCCAACAGTGCCGCCATAGTACCCTCAAGTACGATCGACGTGCGCATGCCTCATCCGTGGTATGGCCGCGCCCATGTCGACACGGGATCGATTCCTACCACGATCGGGCGCGGCACGACGCCGGCCACCGCCCAAACCTCGATTCGTGTGTACAGCAACGACCAATTTCAGCATCCAAGGTTGTAAAGAGCTCGGGGACGACTCCTGCTCGATCAAAGAGCTCGTCCAGGGAGCTCCCTCGCCGTACCCCGTCGCATCCAACAGCTCTACTATAGTCCCCGACGGGCACATGCGGAGCGCATCTTGGCGTCGGCGGCATGGCCCCTCCCATACCGAAGAGACGGTTTCCAACTATGATTAAAGACCCGCGGCGCCGACCATCGTCCGACCTGGATTCCCGCATGCGGCGGCGACCGATTCCAACATCCCAAGGCTGCCGAGAGCTCGAAGAGAGCTCCCGGCCAATCAACGAGCTCGTCCCGAGAGTCATTTCACCTACCCGCCACTCCATGGCCACACACCCTATCCGTTCTCGCCTCAACTCGAAGAGATCATATGTCCCGCTCCCCTTGCCACTATAAAAGGAGGGGGCGGGGTCCTCGCTGGGGCAAGCGAGGATAGACGCATCCAAGTTTCCCAAAACCAACACCCTCACTCACCCTCATATTGGCACTAGCCTCAATCACGAGACTTGGGAGCCCGCTCCTTCTCTCGATCCGCTTGTACGCACCCGGTATGAGCATTTGAGCTCTGGATAGTGATCACACTGGACTAGGGAGCCCGATTTTGCCCCGAACCAAATAAACATTGTGTAGTTGTCTCTAGAGCTAGGCCATTCGAGAACGCACCGCCGGTCGATTCATCGTGACAAGGTCGCCGCGACATCGGACCACGACACAACCTCCTCCCCGCTTCGTCCCAAGATCGAAAAGGATGAAGAAAGTCCCCGTTAAGAACTTGTACTAGTGAAGAGGTGAGGTGCGTTTCTTCCACTTCTAGCATGCAATTGACTAACTATGGTAGTCGAAATGTCGAGTTGGCCTTTTTAGTGTATGAATTCTAACATATTGTTTGCTAAAATGCAAAAGTTGATTTGACATGAATGTACCGTGCGATATGGACTCATTTTGCCATGTGCAACTTGTTGTATTTTTGGATTGTGCAATCGATATTATGTAATATTTGGCACTACTTGTGGAATTTGTAATATCTAGGACTGTACTATCCTAGTTTTATGCATGTTTGGAACCGTGGACCTCTACCGATTCTCGCTATGTTGTGGACTAGTGGTGATGTTTTAGACTATCTTTTTTGTAATATTTGGACTAATATTTGTGTCGTGGTGCAGGTATCGCGGTGACCACCGGCCACGCGAATCGGCCGGCTAGTCGCGTTCTCCGAATGGCCTAGCTCTAGAGACAATGACACAAGATTTATCTTGGTTCGGGGCAAAATCGGGCTCCCTAGTCCAAAGGTGATCACTATCCGAGCTCAAACGCTCATGCCGGGTGCGTATAAGCGGATCGAGAGAGAGGAGCGGGCTCCCAAGTCTCGTGATTGAGGCAAGTGCCAATATCGAGTGTGTGTGAGGATGTTGGTGTTTTGGGAAGCTTGGATTCGTCGCTCCTCGTGTCCCCCTCAACTGAGAACCCTGCCCCTTGTTGACACTTGTTATACTATAAATTTTTAAAGTTATTTAATATGAATTAAGGGCTAAAGTCAAAGACTAAACATAAGTCTAGGGGTCTAACTAACATAATTCCATGAGTTTTGGTATTCGTGACTTTCCGGGGACTTGATAGGAAAATGCAGAGAATAATGGAGAAGGTTCTAGAATACTCAAGACAATTACAAGGCAAATAAAGACCAAACTTATCCGTGAAGCAAATCAACCCGAAAAGTGGACTAAAACATTCTAGAAGATACCGAGAGGACACCGGAGAAGACGGGAAGCCGAGGTGGCACTCCACCACCTGCGGCCGCCCGGTGCCATGTAGGCCGGCCGCCCGTAGGGTCGGCTGTCGACCTCACATTTTTATGTCGGTTTACCACCGACCTTGAGGTTGTATCTACACCGTTGTTGAAGGTCGGTTTGATCCAAGGGTTGATGTTCATCACCAAGTACTATATAAGAAGACCAGCTGACCCTAAGGCTAAGGAGAAATTCATTATCAATCATATTCATCCAAGTCCAGCCAAGTCTAGACCTAAGCTCTAGTTCATACTAGAAGTAGATTAGCTACATAACTAGTTCTAGTTGAAGATCAAGTTCATCTTGAGTTCACGATAGTCAAGAAGTAGCAAGGATCATTCTTGAGACTTCTCTCTTGTATTCAATCTGTAAGTTCTCTTATATTTAGAATACAATTGTTATGGCTTTGATCTTTATAATTATTATATTCTTGTTGTTATGTGTTTATGCTTGCTATGATTATATATTTAGTTTAGTAAGATTGCTTTATATTTTTTATGCATGGAATTGTATAGCACTCATATAGATGATCACTATTTGGGTGATAAGCAATGTGTAAACGTGGTGTTTATACAACGTTTATCTGCAATTGCACCCTACATTCTGGGTCGTGTGGTAGATCGCGGGGGTGACAGCCACATTTGAGTCCTTTGGAGTCCACCCTCCCAATGTAGGACACGTCGAGCTTTTAATTACGAAGATGAACAAGTTTAGTCCTTGCTTGTCTTTGGTAATACTTGCCATGTATAGAAGTAATCTAATCTTGCCATGATAGCTAGATGTATTGCACTAATTGTAGTATTCATAGATGTATATTAATTAAGAGTATCTTAGGAATATTCATTCTAGTCTAATTTATAACATGCTAATTACTTGTATGATATTAGTGGTATAGGTTAATCCTAGACTTGGACAATTATCATTATATTATTTATCTTTATCTTGGACTTATCCTGTTGAGTTATGTTTGATGCTCATGGCTACTCACGCATTATAATATTGTAAAGTGAATGATCTCATAAATAAATTATATTATAAAATCATTAGATAGCTCTTATCTCTCTACCTTTCCATAGACTCCCTTCCCTGTGGTAAAATATAAATACGATACGGATTACTCCCGGTGAAGTGCTACAATTGGTATTTCTATCCGTGCGCTTGCGGATATCATGTTCAATCTTTTATCAAGGCCAATCTATAAATACCATGCTCCGCATTTCTTTGAGCGTTATTGCTAGGGTGACGAACTAGTGTGTATAGGTAATGCCTAGAAATGAGTGGTATACCTTGAGTTCATATCCCGGTGAGATTAATTCCACTATGGATAATGTGGCTAAGCTACATCCCACTACTAACACCGCCTAACTTCGCTTTATTGGATCATGAGGTTAATCCCATATCCAAGCTAACATGATTAGATAGATATCCCATATATATTTCTCTCGCCTTCCTAATTAGGATCGTGTTAGAAATATCAACAAGCATTTAAAGGCGCCGTTGCGGGAAGGCATAGTCTATCGAGAAAAATAAATTTTTTCTTGACTTTTGTTTTTCAAAACTTTCCTAGTTTGGAAGAGCATGGTCAATATCTTAATTTCGAAAATGTGTTTTCAAAACTCCAAAAGAATCACTAGAAAACTTCTTTCCAACTTTCTCTAGTTTGAAGGGGTATTAGCCAAGACTTAGACAGAGTTATTCCTATTAAGTTGGTATTGTTTCTAACTTACTAGTTAGAAAGGGTGCTAGCCGAAAATCCTATAAACACATCACATAAGGAAACAAGAGAGATCACTTTACATCACCTAATGCATTGAGAACCCATTATCACATACTCAAACAAAGTTCAACCCTCATTTTTCTATTTTTTTTTTTTATCTTTTACGGGGGAGTGTATGAATAGAAATCTTCGAGAAAATTTTTATTGAAGATCCCGAAAAATTAATCGAGCGAGGCAAAAGCAAATCTCGGACAAACTCCAGTTCCTACACTACCATCATCATCATCATCATCATCCGAGACACCAAAGTCTACTGAATTGGAAGTAAATCAAGTTACTAGAAATTTGACATCTGAATTTGAAGCTATGGCAACCAAGACACTTCGTGAATTTTCAGCTCCTACCACGGACAATATTCTTGTTGGACCGGAGGTAGAGACCTGAGACAAAGGCTTTGAACTTAAGCCGGGGCTCATTAATATGGTGCAATCAAGTCAATTTCGTGGAAAAGGCACATGAAGATGCTAGTGCTCATCTCCAACACTTTTTAGAGATCTGCAAAGACATTCACTATGAAGGATGTATCCAAGGATGCAATCTTGCTTCGTCTTTTTCCATTCTCACTATTGGGAAGAGCTAAGCAATGGTTTTATGCTACAAAAGATAAGAATACAACATGGGATATATGTTCCCACAACCTTTCTAGCAAAGTTCTTTCCGATAGGCAAGAAAATGCCTTGAGGGGGAAGATATCAAATTTTCAACAACAACATGATGAATCAGTCCACGAAGCATGGGAGCGTTTTCAAGAATATATTTCAGAATGTCCACACCATGGGATGGAGAAGTGGCTATTAATCACAAGACTTTCTATTATGGGCTTGTTCCCGAGTGCTCGTGAAACTATGGATGCTTTGCGGTGGTGGTGCTTTCTTATCACTTACAATTACAAAAAGCTACAGAGCTTGTGGAGAAGATGGCTTCCAACCAAGGTTGGAGTGAAGAACGTCAAACTTCGCAAGAGGAATGCACCAGGCTTAAAGAAGTAGATATGCTATCTACTAAAATGGATCTTATTATGAAGAAGCTAGAAGATAGAGAATCTCAAACCAAAGGCGTGATGTAAATCCAAGACTCATGCATGACATGTGAAGAATGTGGAAACTTAGGCCACAATGGAAAGAATTGTCCGAGAGATCATGGAGGATATTAATTTCATCAATAACAACAATAACAATTTCCGTCCTCGGCGGAATCAAGGTTGGAACCAACGAGGCCCCCAATTATCGAGTAATTATCAAGGCAATTACCAAGGTAACAATCAAGGTAACAATTTCAATAATTATCAACCTTCTTTGAGAGATCTTGTTGTTAACCAAGGAAAAACTATGGAGAATCTGTCAAGAAAAGATAGCAACTAATGATAAAGCTCTTGAACTTATCAACACTCGTCTAGAAAGTTTTTCTTCACTATCAAGAATCAACCACATTTTTAATAAGATGATAGAATCTCGGATTTCTCGGTTATTTGTTCCACTAACCACACCAGGGGAAAGATTCCGGGGCAGCCGGGAAGAATTAGAAACTGCAAATCTTGTCGATATCTATAATGCGGTCGTTACTATAGAGAGACCTCGGGGAGTTGTTGGTTGGATGACTCAATGCCATCTAAAAAAGGAAGATCCAGGAAGACCGGTCATTACAATCAAAATTGGACACCTCACATTCAACAATGCTCTCTGTGATTTTGGCTCAAAGCGTCAACATTATACCCAAGGTAATTTATGAAAAGCTTTATAGTGAACCACTTTGGAAAACAAATATGTGCTTGCAGCTTGCGAGATCAATCAATTTGTTATCCCGAGGGGATCCTTGAAGATGTGTGTGTGGGAATCGAAATTCTTATGTCCCAGCCGGACTTAGCGATTGTAGATCTTGGAAGAAATGAAAGAGCACCAATCATACTCGGAAGACCATTCTTATGCTCATTAAAAGCTATTATCTATGCGAGACAATGCAAAGATTATTTTCAATATTAAAGGAAAGAAAGAGAAATTCACTTTCAAGGACAAGGTACACACCTCTATTACTTATCCTCAAGGTAATAGTCATTATATTCTAGAATAGAAGATGGAACCTTATAATCGAATAGAAGGAGGAATCGAGAATCGAGAACAAGAACAAGATGGCACAGCCTACAAAGGTAATGGTAGTAAATAAAATTAAATCTTATAATGAACATTTATTGCGGTCTTCAATGCTACGTCAACAAGATGATCCCGGTACACCTACTATTCATTGCTCTATTAATCGGTGGAATTTTTATAATACATATTGCGATCTTTGGATGCGGAATTAATCTAATGGCAAAGGTTACATATGAATTATTATTTGGAAAATTGCCGTTGCAACCAACATATGTGCAAACTGCAGATGGCGAGACCAATCTTATAGAGTTCCCGAAGGAATTGCAAAAGATGTGCCGATCAAGATTATGGATCACTATGTTCTCAGCGACTTTGTAGTCATGGACATGGGAAAGGAAGAAGATCCTCCAATAGTGCTTGGGAGACCGTTCCTCAACACTACACGTGCAATCATATACATCCATACGGGAGAGATACATTTCCAATTTCCTAAAGAAAAGGTGCACGAGTTTACTTTAATAGTTACAATGAATATACAAATCCCGGGGGAGAAGCGGGGACGGCTCGTCGCCGCCATAATAAGAAATGGATTAAGAATCCAGAAGATGGTACAATGATACCAACAGATTCAATACTAGGACATCATCTTAAAGGACACAAAGAAGCCATGAAGAAATTGGATAAGGAAATAAAGGAAGATTCTGAATACATCAAGGAAAAGCTTGCTTGACTTTCACCGGAAAAACGGTTTGTCTCGTGCAATGAGTTCTCTAAGGAATTAGGAGAATCATGGGAAGAATATGAGAAAACACGCGATGAGTATTGGTGGAACAAAGTCAACAAGTTTCCTCCTTGTTAAAGGAAGCTAGAAAAGAATTAAAAGCTAAAAGGTATGTGAAGAATTCAAGTCTCCTACACTTGAAACATCTATAGAGAAGACAGAATCAACTACTCCAAAAAGAAGAGTACATCATCCAAAAGATGGAGGAAGAAGAAGACATCTCCCGAACATCATCGAGAAGATACTATAGAATCATCGGTACCACCGATTGTGACAAGCGATATACCATGGGAGTAAAGAAGCGAGAACTTGAAGTCTTGTTCGGAGGACTCAAAATGCTTTGAATCCTCACTACAAGGTAAGTAGGTAAGTTATCCATATTTTAATTTATTACATTGCATTATTTATTTATTTCCATATCATATTTATCTTTTCAATATTTCATATATGCATTTAAAAATAACAAAAATATTTTATCTTTTATTTTGAAAACCTTTAAGCCCCATGCTAGTATCCCCGAGGTTAAATATCTCTAGGCTATTTTGCTTTGTGGTGGCATAAAAATTAAAAATAGTTTGTTTACGCATAAATCTTTATCTTGCATATAAAATAAAATAAAATAAAAATGATGATAAATGAAAATCCAATTATCCAAGGCAACTCAAGCAAAGTGGTTAATCTCTAATGCTTATTCAAATTCCACTAGTTTTGTTGTCTATTTGAGATTTCTGGTCGAGAAGAAGAGAAGATATCTGACACCATTCTTGATGTCAACTACCTCAAACCTCTACATCATTGAAGATTACACTCCAATCTAGCTTGGGGAGTGCAACCCCCGTTATCGGATAAGTATTATCTATCTATAATTATATATATATATATTTATTAGTTATATGTTTTTTAGCTAAATTAAGTTTGTTAAGAGTCTAGTTTGTTTTGTTAAGAGGCTAGTAGTTTAAAATAATATTTTGTTTGAGTGTGAATAAAAAGATTGAAGAGAGTGCACATTAAAGTTTACTTTGCTTATCTAAAATAAATCCTAAAATCTGTCAACATGGAGATGATGAATAGTTGCTCCGTTGTTATACTTTTCTAGTACCTAGCTTTCAAGCTTAATTTCTCTCGAGATCCATTTGCAAAATGCTTGCTCTAAAGTCTAGGTAATTGACGGGATATGATATATGATAGTCCGAGTTGCTATTTGATCTTACTCTTAGTGATACTAGATTTCTGGAGATTTATATTTAAAAAAAAAAATGCACATGATAAGTTCTTATGTGACAAGAGTGTGAACCTCCTACCACAGCCCATATGTACATGCTATTTAGAAAACCTTTTTTGATTTATATATAGGCTGCTTGCTTTGCATTGAGTTTATTCAATCTTTGTTGACCCTTAGAAACTTATCATGCTGATCATACACACTCCACTTTATTCCGCTATATCCACTCTACTTATCCACCATATATATATCACTATCACTTCACACTAGCCATCAAAAATGTTCTATTCCTGTTTTTTTGGGAGAGAACAACCAAAAATATTTCCTACCCATTCATTGCTAGCCAATATCTTACAAAAGCTCCATTGCATCTATTTATCTCTCACAAATATTGCAAAAGAGATTTGGGTTGTAGACTATTCTTTAAAAAAAAAAAAAAAAAAAAAAGAGATGAAAAATGGACAAAAAGTCCTACGAGGCGAGTAGAGCCTACCTCCCTAAGAAAAAGAAAAAAAAAAAAAAATAGAGATGAAAAATGAACAAGTGTTCGAGGGCGAGTAGAGCCCACATCTCTAAAATAAAGATGAATAATGGACAAGTGTCCGGGGTGAGTAGAACCCACATCTTTATAAGAGGAAATAATAGACAAAAAGTCTAGGAGCCCGAGTCCACCTCTCTAAAATAAAGAAAAAAAAAAAGCTACGACCCAGATTCTCTACAAAAATTCAAAAAGAGATAATTTCTTAAGGAGCATAAGTAAGACATTCCTTATCTATTTATTCTATTATATTCTATATTCTATCACCATACACATGCACCACTTGATCGGTGTGATTTGTGACTTTGGATCCATTGATTGAATTTACAATATATGTAAGTAAGTTTAATTTTTCTCCTACCTATGAACTCCAAATATAAACTTTAGATATAGGATGAGAGAAAAGAAAGTATAAAGTGTTATTGCTTAAGCCAAAAATATTATTTTATAAAAGATAAACAATGTTACTTTATTACCTAAGAGAGGATCCATAGTTATCATAATTGAGAGACTAAAAGAGTGTCACTTGCCCGAGAACTTTGAGTTTTATTTAAAAATCAGCAAAAACTCGGAAAGGATAGTTGATCAAAAAGAGTTTGAAATATAGTGTTCGACTTGACTATTCTATCTTTCAATTGCTCATGATTGAAGAAAAAAAGTTATAAGCTCCAAAGGTAAAAGGAATATGAGTAAATTAAAGATTTGAAAAGTTTTATTTATCTCGGAGAGAAATTTTGTTTGAAAGCATGTGTACTTTTGAGGTGTGATAAGCGTAGTAGCAACTCTGATCCAAGTTTAATTTAATATATTGTTTTGTGTCTTGCTAAGAGACTAGCAAGAGGTAAGCTTGGGGGAGCGTGTTGACACTTGTTATACTATAAATTTTTAAAGTTATTTAATATGAATTAAGGGCTAAAGTCAAAGACTAAACATAAGTCTAGGGGTCTAAACTAACATAATTCCATGAGTTTTGGTATTACGTGACTTTCCAGGACTTGATAGGAAAATGCAGAGAATAATGGAGAAGGTTCTAGAATACTCAAGACAATTACAAGGCAAATAAAGACCAAACTTATCCGTGAAGCAAATCAACCCGAAAAGTGGACTAAAACATTCTAGAAGATACCGAGAGGACACCGAGAAGACGGGAAGCCGGGGTGGCACTCCACCACAGCGGCGCCCGGTGCCATGTAGGCCGGCCGCCAGGTGGGGTCGGCTGTCGACCTCACATTTTTATGTCGGTTTACCACCAACCTTGAGGTTGTATCTACACCGTTGTTGAAGGTCGGTTTGATCCAAGGGTTGATGTTCATCACCAAGTACTATATAAGAAGACCGGTGACCACGAGGCTAAGGAGAAATTCATTATCAACATATTCATCCAAGTCCATCCAAGTCTAGACCTAAGCTCTAGTTCATACTAGAAGTAGATTAGCTACATAACTAGTTCTAGTTGAAGATCAAGTTCATCTTGAGTTCCCGATAGTCAAGAAGTAGCAAGGATCGTTCTTGAGACTTCTCTCTTGTATTCAATCAGAAGTTCTCTTATATTTAGAATACAATTGTTATGGCTTTGATCTTTATAATTATTATATTCTTGTTGTTATGTGTTTATGCTTGCTATGATTATATATTTAGTTTAGTAAGATTGCTTTATATTTTATGCATGGAATTGTATAGCACTCATATAGATGATCACTATTTGGGTGATAAGCAATGTGTAAACGTGGTGTTTATACAACGTTTATCCGCAATTGCACCCTACATTCTCGGGTCGTGTGGTAGATCGCGGGGGTGACAACCTGTTGAGTCCTTTGGAGTCCACCCTCCCAATGTAGGACACGTCGAGCTTTTAATTACGATGATGAACAAGTTTTAGTCCTTGCTTGTCTTTGGTAATACTTGCCATGTATAGAAGTAATCTAATCTTGCCATGATAGCTAGATGTATTGCACTAATTGTAGTATTCATAGATGTATATTAATTAAGAGTATCTTAGGAATATTCATTCTAGTCTAATTTATAACATGCTAATTACTTGTATGATATTAGTGGCATAGGTTAATCCTAGACTTGGACAATTATCATTATATTATTTATCTTTATCTTGGACTTATCTGTTGAGTTATGTTTGATGCTCATGGCTACTCTGCATTATAATATTGTAAAGTGAATGATCTCATAAATAAATTATATTATAAAATCATTAGATAGCTCTTATCTCTCTACCTTTCCATAGACTCCCTTCCACGTGGTAAAATATAAATACGATACAGGATTACTCCCTATGAAGTGCTACAATTGGTATTTCTATATCGTGCGCTTGCGAGATATCATGTTCAATCTTTTATCAAGGCCAATCTATAAATACCATGCTCCGCATTTCTTTGAGCGTTATTGCTAGGGTGACGAGACTAGTGTATAGGTAATGCCTAGAAATGAGTGGTATACCTTGAGTTCATATCTGGTGAGATTAATTCCACTATGGATAATGTGGCTAAGCTACATCCCACTACTAACACCGCCTAACTTCGCTTTATTGGATCATGAGGTTAATCCCATATCCAAGCTAACATGATTAGATAGATATCCCATATATATTTCTCTTTGCCTTCCTAATTAGGATCGTGTTAGAAATATCAACACCCCTCCTTTTTATAGTGGCAAGGGGCGCAGACATATGAGCTCTTCGAGTTGAGGCGAGAACGGATAGAATGAGGGGCCATGGAGTGGCGGGTAGGTGAAAGAGCTCTCCGAATGAGCTCGTTGATTGGCCAGAGCTCTCTTCGAGGCTCTCGGCGACTTTGGATGTTGAATCGGCCGCCGTCGTGCGCGGAATCCAGGTCCGGACAATGGTCGGGCGCCCTACGTTTAATCGTAGTTGGAAGCCGTCTCTTCAAGATGGGAGGGGCGGCCATGCCGCGACGCCGAGATGCGCTCCGCATGTACCCGTCGGGGCCGTAGTAGAGCCGCGGATGCGACGGGTATGGTGAGGGAGCTCTCCTGACGAGCTCTTTGGTCGGGCAAGAGTCGCCTCTCGAGCTCTTTGCAGCCTTGGATGCCGAAATCGATCGCCCATGGCGCTTGAATCGAGGTTTGGGCGGCGGTTCGGTGTCATGCCGCCCCCAATCGTGGTAGGAATCGATCCCGTCGACATAGGCGCGGCCATACCATGGATGAGGCATGCGCACATCGATCGTACTCGAGGGTACCGTGGGCGACGCCGTTGAGTCGATGGGGTATGGCGCCATGGTGGAAAAGACCTCCTTCTATAGCCAGAAGCGCCGCGTGGCTTCTGAGTGCTCGTCGTGGAGTGGTTGGCCAACTGCACTGTTGGCTTCGCGCGGAAGACAGGAGAGCTCTTCCGCCGTTGCGAGATTCGCCGAGCTCGAGCTCGGCGAGGCGAAAGAGATCCTTAGGAGATTGCTCGCCACGCGGGCGGGGAGCTCACCCCCGAGAGCTCGGTCGGGCGGAACAGGTCCCTCGGCACGGAGAGCTCGCATACTCGGCCATGGGGGAGCCCGTCGCGGCGCGGAGCTCTTTGGAGGGCGTGACCTCTTTGCGTTGACCGAGTGGGCTCTTAGAGCTGCATTAGCTTGTTGACGTCGAGTGGAGGAGCTCATTCTTAGTGCCCCGAATATCGGTCCCCCACAATTTGGGACTTGAATTATGTTGTGGACTAGTGCACCTATATTATTTGAAGTGTGTCTTTGAAGGTGCTATTCTTGCTCAGTCACATTGAGTTGGTACTTTTTTTGCAATTATATTTGTTTTTTATCTAAAATGGTATAGAATAGATGTACATGATTTTTTGAACAAAATAAATATTTTTTATAAATTTGGTCCTGGGAAGTTTTTTTGTGTCGTCGATAAATTTCCGATATATCCGATATTCTGTTTATCGGTGACCGCCGAGATTTTAAAAATACCGATCGAAAAACATATATCTTGATTGTCTTCAAAGCCACCTTAAGAAACCGGGTAATGCTTGTTAGATTACAAGGGCGGGAAGAGAGATGTGGAATTTGTCAACTTCTTTATTACAAACGCCAAAGTTACGGAGAAAATAGAATTTCGGACACGGCATGCCAAATGCGATTTTGAATATGTGGATGCACGACTAGCGGCGAAACTAATGTTCGCCGCTTCCAAGGACATAAAAGCAACATTTTTGTCTTGTGCTTGGGTCTCTACCTTGACCTTGTGCACATTAGGGATATGCATGATAGGAGTACTTGCCGTGGTGTGACTAAGCATTAAATTTTGATTACACCATTAAATTTGTTTCAATTAATTCTTCAAAACAAGATATCACATGGATACATTTAGATAAAATTACAAGCGGGCCCAAACGATGGTAGTTGGGATAGAGTAGGACAAACTTTTTCAGGGGCCAAATTCCTAATTCTCCCATAGTCCTATTATGCCAAACAATGTTTGAAATTTCGAAATAGCACACAAGTTTACAGTCACCCTTTTACATTAACCGTGGGACCATGGTGTGCATCATCGAACACTCTACGATTGCCACCTCGGATTCCTTTATAGTGCTACTATCGGCGTTTTCTCTCGCGGTCTCTCACTCTCTCGTCTCTTCCTTGTTCCTTCTCCCATACTACACCTATCTTGTACTAGTAGTACTCTTCTAACCTCTTCTCCGTCCCGACTTTCCAAACTTATCTCAAGCAAACAAGAGTAGAGAGCGGTCCGACACCGAGGGGCCGCCTGTCCGTTCGTCTCCATCCCGGGGCGGTGCACCTCTTTATCGCATCCATGCAGGCTAGATATGGGTTTCCATGTGGTTCTAGAAACAGCAAATACATAAGTTTTTTTTTTTTTTGGTGGTTGTAGATCTGGAGTCCGTCGCGGAAGCACATCTTCTTTTCTTTTTTGGTGGTTGCGATCTAGGGTCCGTCATGAAGCATATCTTCTTCGGTAAGCACCGAAATCTAGATTGTAAAGTGCATTATCCTTCCTTTTTTGAAGGGTTTTTTTTTTTTTGAATGGTTTGCTATCTAGCTTGTACAACATTGCTCAATAATTTTGTCGTCTTAAAAATCCTTTTTCGATGATTGATCCTAGGTACAAACCCAAAGACCCACGCGGAGATTATAAAAGGATGAGGAGTCCCAAGAAGCACAAAGAGGTTCTAGCATTGCCGAAGGCACATCTTCTTACGTAAACGTCGAATCTAATCCCAAAGCGCATTTCATTTTCCACTAACTAAACCAATCCCCGGATCTACAAACTTCCCACTCTAGCAAACTTGCATTAGGAGCCCTGAGAGTGAAACTAAATTATATTTCCACCCTTCCTTTACCTCTTCTCATTGTTTTACGCTCCCATGTACGACGATGGGCCGTCCGGAACTACCTCTTCGTTGGAGCCAAGTTTTTTTTTTTTTGCAAAAATCCAAGGATGGCAAACTAGTTTAGCTAACTCTTGGATATGTCTTTGTCATTTAAATTGTACACATGAAGCTGCTAGGAAGTAATGGTTTTAGCAGCTCCATCATAGTCGTATCTTATGCATCTACAACCACCCTTTCGAAATTTATAGGAGGAAAGAGATTGAGGGGGTTGAAGATCTTATGTGGGATAGTGATAGAGAGACTAGGTGATTTAGGAAGGTGATCATGTGAACATGGGCTAGATAAAGTGTCTATGAAGCAGCTCTCATGCTCACTGATATTGTCTTCCTTCTTCTCAAACTCCAAGGTTAATTCATCATGGCTGTCTAAAGGATCCCTTGGGGTTGTGTCTGTCAAGCTGGTAGTGTCTAAGATGTCATCCATACAATCAATGGATGGGATACATAGGTCATTAACACTCTCAAGCCATTGTTGTGGGTCTTTTGGTCATCTTGATGATACCTATGCTTAGGTTGTTGTGGTAAATTTCTAGGCTCATCATCAGTCCCAAAGAAGGAAGCATATGTGGATTCATCGGGGTCAAGGATGGGTTTAGAGATGGGTTCAAATAAATCATCTTGTCTAGGCATAGAAGGGGAGAAGATAAGATTGTCTTCTAGATAGCTTTGCTCTACTTCTATGGCAAGATCAGACATACCGTCCTTGGGTTCTTCCCAATGTCTGTTGAAAGAATAAGCACATTCAAATAGAGACTTCTCCTTAAAAGAATTCGAATTATAATCACTTGGAGATTTCTTGTAAACACTTTCAATAAGAGACATCTCCTTAAAGGAATTTGAATTATGATCTCTTAGAGGTCTCTTGTCTAGATGAGAATTTATTGTTCTCCCAAAATCACTAAGGGTAGGTTCATAAAGATCTTCCAAAGGTGGAATTTCTTCTTCCTTTGGGGGATTCTGGGATGTCGATGGTTCAGAGTGGATAGCTAGGCCTTGGGATTGGATTTGTTGCAATTTAGCTATCGTAGTTTCCTCTCCTTGATCGGAGGATGATTCTTCCTTGTTCTCGGGAAAGATTCTAGTGGAGGTGGCGTATCCGCAACATCTGTCAATGAGATCTCTTGCTTCTATAGCAGACATGAGAAAGGAATGCACCTCCTGAAGCTACATTAAGGTCCCTTTTATCTTTCTTATTAAGACCCAGATAAAAATGTTGAAGAAGGACTGGGTCTGTAATACCAAGGTTTGGACCAGTGTTGATAAGGTCATTAAAACGATTCCGTGATGCTTTAAGAGACTCTTCTTCATTTTATTTAAAAGTTAAAAGTTCTATATGAAGACGGGCCACTTTGGAGGTGGGAAAGTAATATGTACAAAATTTGGACACTAAAGTATCCCAATCTCCTTTTACTCTCTCTATGTTCAAGTAATACCACTTTTTTAGCTTTTCCAAAAGAGAACGAAAAAGAACTTCCGCGTAAGGTATTATCGGAAATGCCTTCCATACGAAAGCATCCCATAATTTCCTCAAACTTTCATAGGTGTGAGTGTGGGTTGGCCTCACCTTCTCCCGAGAAGGCTAGTTTCTGAACCATTCTTATATAACCCAAGCGTAGCTCATAGGACTTTGCAAGGATAGGCTCTGAAGATTCTAGTTGCCTAAAGCTTTTGCTTGCGGGTCCAAGATATTTATAGATAGGCGTGGAATTCAAAATAAAAAGGGAAAGTAAAGAATAGATGAGTTAAAAAGATAAAAGAATAAAAGAAAAGAATATGATACAAGGATAAGGTAGATTCAAAGTCAATCTCAGCAATCCGTTTCCCCAAGAAAGACGTCATAAATGCTTGTTGGTATTTGTATAATCTGCAAGCGCACGGATCTGCATTGAGCACTCACCCGGGAGAGGGTTAAATATCGAATCCACAAGGAAACGGGTGAGGGAGACTACGATCTAATCTTAACCCGAGTAGCACAAGACTTAAGAAGGTTGAGGGTATAGAGAGGATTACTAAGATAGTTAATTCTTAATTTGGTAAGTGATGTTGATACTATTCTTATGGGGACGTACTTAAAGGAAAGCAAGGCTGAAACTCACTATTCCCCCAGTAAGTGGTTCCTACTTAGTCCTATCCAACGGGATGTGGAATCCAAAGGAAATCAATGGTACTGTCACTACCACGAACTACCACGCTCCGGAAGGTAGGGTGTATCTACGAGATACCCGAGCCCAAACACCATGTTTGCACTGCGAATATTACTCTAATCTAGACGTCAGATTAAAGTACTCCAAAGAGACTCGTAGACCAATAAGAATAAATATAAACAATATAACTTACTAAAAGAAGAAGTAAATTACCGAGAGTAACTCCAAGTGTAGATTAACTTCCACCGAGGTACAAGTGTGGAGATAGCACCGACAACGGTATTAACTTCCTCCGATTCCTTCCCTCTCTCTCTATCTCTCTTGTTCTAAAGATTAGAACTAATGAGTTCTAATCCTCTTATACTAACTCTTCTAATTATGGTTCTAATTTGCTTCTAATTACATTCTAATTCACTAATCTCTTAGAGAGAGGATATCCTTACATTGGGACGCCTCTACAACTGAGAGATAATGAGATAGAATGAATTGATAATGATTGATTGTCCTCTGGGGTCGACCCTGGGGCTGCTTATATAGTCCTTGGTGATGAACGATGACCATTGGATCAAACCGACCTTGGCAACGGTGTAGATACAACCTCAAAGTCGGTTACAAACCGACATAAAAAGATGAACCTGATTGGGCGTAATTGCCTGGCGGCCGGCATAAAATTGCCTGGCGGCCGCCAGGTAATTGCCTCCTCTCTGGTTCTCATTTCTTCTGGTGCCCTCTGGTATCTTCTAGAATGTTTTAGTCCACTTTTCGGGTTGAGTTACTTCACGGTCAAGTCTTGTCATCGTATGAGATGTATATTCTGGAACTTTCTCCATTCTTCTCTGCATTTATCTGTTAAGTCCCTGAAAATATATAAATCACCAAAGCTCATGGAATTATGTTAGTGAAAGCCCCTAGACTTATGTTGATATTCATTTTAAGCCCTTATTCATGTTTAATTGACTAGTAATTTTATGCTATAACAGACGTCAACAGTCCTCATCACTGAATGTAATACTCTGAGCTTGGGGTAGCTTTACTTCCGCTTGTAAAGCCTCAACCCTATAATCTTCAGGGAAGGAAAGCACAGTAATGAATGCTTTTCGCAAGTCAGAAGAGAGACACAAAGCATCATACACTAAAAGCATAGCTGGTATTTTCTTCAAGTGCGAGATTACATCATATTTAACCGACACATTAGGAGTATGGTCAGTCTCATCATTCGGAGTTACATTTGGGGGAGGTTGTTGTTGAGGAGATGGTCTAGCTAATTGGCGACTCTAAGCTTAACCTCATCAACTTCAGTGTCTCTTCATCGTGGGAAGTGAAGAGGCTCTTCATCATCCTCAAAAACTCCGATTGGGAAAGCATCATATCTTTTGGGGAATCATCCTCGCACCTCTCGACATTTTGGTAGGGGCGCGGGCCTTCACCGCCCCTCCATCATTCGTTGGAGAGCAAGTCGTCTTGAGAGTTGCCGTTGACGCCTCTCCCGATCTTTGGGAACTCGATGGTCCGCATTTTGGGGAGTGGATCCACCGGGCGAACGCCTTTGCCTTCATGCTTTGGCGCTTAGCTTGTTTGCTGCATATACCCCGAGAAAGACATATTAACATACTCGGGTTTTGATATCATAGAATAATTATAAGTTGGCCACATTTTTAGAGTTGCACAACTCACCGGATCACTTTGAATGCCGGCAACATTTGTCGTTGCTATTTTCTTCCCACTCCTCATGCTTTTGAGTAGGTCATCATCTATGGTGCCATCATCTATAAGTTTTTGAATTAAGTTCTTGACCACAAAGCAATCTTTGAGCGTGTGGCCTAGGATGCGATGATAGTGGCAGAAATTCGGCTCATCAAAACTTGAAGCTTCTTCAGGCCTTTTTGGTTTAGGGAGCTCAATGAGTTCTAGCTCTCGTAGACCCACGAAGAGATCTTCTACTTCTTCAACCGAGAAAGGAGTATTTCGATTCGACGCTCACTAAGAGTTGGCCTCCTAGAAGCTGATGCACCCCCTTTATTTGGTAATTGTTGGTATACCTTATAGCATAAAATATAGAGGTTTTAAAACAAAAATAAGGGTTTAAAATGAATATCAACATAGTATAGGGGCTTAACTAACATGATTCCACTAGTTTTGGTGATTTATATATTTTTCGTGGATTAAACAGAAAAATACCCAAGAGTTTGCAAGCCCCTACGACATAAAGACGTGTCCGTGACGTAAAACCAACGTGGAACATACACTAGAACATTCCGGAAGAGACCGGGAGGGCACCGGAAGGAAGGTGGGACCCACCTGCGGTGAGCGGGCGCGCGCGGCGGGGCTAAGGGCGGCGCGGCCCGGCCTCCCCTCGGCCTCACACACCAAGGTCGGTTCACTACCGCCAATGAGGAGCAATCTAGTCCATCCATCAAGGTCGGTTTGATCCAAGGGCTGTTGTCCATCCTCTGGGGCTATATAACAAGACCCCCTGACCCCTTGGTGAAACCCCTAATTCATTATCATTCATTCAAGTCATCCAACTCCAAGTCAAGACCCTAAGCCCTAGTTCCACCATAAACCGGAGAGCAATAGCTATCTAGGCTAGTTCTAGAGGAAGTCAAGTATTGTCTTGAATTCTGATCGTCAAGAAGTAGCGGGAAGCAAATTCAAGGCTTCTCTCTTGTATTCATCATTGTAAGTATTTAGTTAGAATACAATTGCTATGACTTTATTCTATTTAATGATTATATTCTTATTTATATGTTTCCATGCTTATTATGATTATATATTTAGTTTAGTATGTTTGTCTTTATATTCAAGCATGGAGTCGTATAGCGCTCATATAGATGATCACTATGTGGGTGGTCGACAATGTGTAAACGTGGTGTTTATACAACGTTTGCCTCGCGACATCACCCTATACTCTAGGAAGTGTGGTAGATCGTGGATGTGATACTCCCATTGAGTCCTTTGGAGTCCACCCCGAATGTAGGGGCTAGTTGAACTTTGTTACTATGGTAGGTTGGTTTTGTTCCTAATCTTCCTTAGTAATATTCACCATGTGTAGATATAATGCTTTCATACGATGATGACTAGATGTATTGCACTAATTGTAGTATGCATTGACATGTACTTAGGAGTAACTTAGGGATATTCCATCCTAGTCTACCTATACCATGATATTTAGCCAGCTTATAAGACCAACTAGTGGCACATTATTATCTTTGACTTGGAATATTATTATTATTATTATCATTATTTATCTTTATCATGAGACTTACCTAGTTTGAGTTTAGTATGATGTATATGGTCTACTCTACATTACACTACTGCAAGTGAATCAATATTAAATCATCAACCTACCTATAGCCACCCCTTTCTTTTTTGGTAGAATATAAATACGATACCTAGGATAGAATCCTGGTGAGATGCTACAATAGGGTAATTCTATCTCAGGCGCTTGCGGTCGATACGAGTTATATTATTACAAGAGTTCAAGTGACATATAAAGAATATCCATTCACGCATTTCTTTAGCATTGTGAGCTAGGGTGACGGATTAGTTTCAGTAGGCAATGCTAGAATGTGTGGTACAGACTTTTTGTGCATATCATGGTGAGATTAACTCCACCATCGATAATGTTGCGAAGTCATAAACCATAACTAACTCCGTCTAACTTTTATTAACCTCCCACACTAACTCTTGTTGGAATGTGAGATTAACTCCACATCCAAGCTAACTTATTAGATAGATACCATCTATACATTTCTAGCGCCGCCCTAGATGAGGATCGTGTTAGCGATGTCAATGATAATCTTGCGGCATTGCCCCTAGCTTGAAATTTCGGGGAGCCGCCAGTAGCCTCCATAGCCTGCATTGACTTTGGCTTGAAAGGCCCTTGCTTATTGTTGACACTTGTTATAGCATAAAATTACTAGTCAACTAAACATGAAAAAGGGCATAAAATGAATATCAACATAAGTCTAGGGGTTAAACTAACATAATTCCACGAGCTTTGGTGATTTATATATTTTCAGGGACTTAACAATGTAAATGCAGAGAACAATGGAGAAAGTTCCGAATATACAAGACATATGATGACAAGACTTGACCGTGAAGTAACTCAACCCAAAAGTGGACTAAAACATTCTAGAAGACACCGAAGACACCGGGGAAGGACTGGACGGCTGGGCCCACCATGGCTTTGGCGGTAGCCAAAGCCTTTTAGGCCGGCCGCCAAGTGGGTCCCACTGCCGTCAGTCATCTTTTCCGGTCGGTTTACTACCGACCTTGAGGTTGTATCTACACCGTTGCCAAGGTCGGTTTGATCCAATGGTCATCGTTCATCGCCAAGGCCTATATAAGAAGACCCCCTGACCCCAGGGTAAAACCCTAATTCATTATCAATTTATTCTATCTCATTATCTCTTAGCTGTAGAGGGGTCCCATGAAAGGATCATCTCTCTCTAAGGTTTTAGTGAATTAGAATGTAATTAGAAGCAGATTAGAACCATAATTAGAAGAGTTAGTATCAGAGGATTAGAACTCATTAGTTCTAATCTTTAGAACAAGAGAGATAGAGAGAGGGAAGGAATTGGAGGAAGTGTCGGCCTGTCGGTGCTATCTCCATGCTTGTACCTCGGTGGAAGTTAATCTACACTTGGAGTTACTCTGGTAATTTACTTCTTCTTTTAGTAAGTTATATTGTTTATATTTATTCTTATTGGTCTATCGGTCTCTCTTTTTTGAGTACTTTAATCTAATGCATTAGGTTAAGGTAATATTAAATAGTGTAAGCGTGGTGCTTAGGCTCGGGTATCTCATAGATACACCCAACCTTCCTGAGCGTGGTAGTTCGTGGTAGTGACAAAGTACCATTGATTCCTTTGGATTCCACATCCCGCTGGTTAGGACTAAGTAGGAACAAGTTATTGGGGAATAGTGAGTTTCGCCTTACTTTCCCTTTGAGTACATCCCATAAGAATATTATCAACATCACTTACCAAATTAAGATTTAGCTATCTTAATAATCCTCTCTATACCCCTCAACCTTCTTAAGTCTTGTACTACTCCTGGTTAAGATTAGATCGTAGTCTCCCTCACCCGTTTCCCCTCGTGGATTCGATATTTAAACCCTCTCCCCGGTGAAGTGCTCACCGGTATCCATGCGCTTAGGGATTATACAAATTATAAATATTTCGTGGGCTTAGCAAATACCAACAAGCATTTACGGTGCCATTCTTGGGAAACGGATTGCTGAGATTGACTTTGAATCTACCTTATCCTTGTATCATATTCTTTTCTTTTATTTCCTTTATCTTTTTAACTCATCTATTCTATTCTTTCCCTTTTCATTATGAATTTCACGCCTATCTATCAATATCTAATACCCTCAAGCAAAAGCTTTAGGCAACCAGAATCTTCAGAGCCTATTCTAGCAAAGTCCTATGAGCTACGCTTGGGTTATATAAGAATGGTTCAGAACTAGCCTTCTCGTCAGAGAAGGTGAGGCCAACCCACACTCACACCTACGAAAAGTTTGAGGAAATTATGGGATGCTTTTACATGGAAGGCATATCCGATAATACCTTACGCTGGAAGTTCTTTCCGTACTCTTTGACGGGGAAAAGCTAAACAAAGGTATTATTTGAACGTAGAGAGAGTGAAAGGAGATTGGGAAACATTAATGTCCAATTTTTGTACCTATTTCTTTCCCACCTCCGCATAGCCCGTCTTCGATAGAACTTTTAACTTTTAAACAAGAAGAAAAAGAAGAGTCTCTTAAGGCATCATGGGATCGTTTTAATGACATTATCAACTTTGGCCCAAACCTTGTATTCCGGACCCAATCCTTCTTCAACATTTTTATCCGGGTCTTACTAAGAAAGATGCAAGGGACCTTAATGCGACTTCGGGAGGCGCATTCCTTTCTCTCATGCGCTATAGAAGCAAAGAGATCTCATTGACAGATGTTGTTGCGGATACGCCACCCCCACTAGAATTTTTCCCGAAAAATGAAGAATTATCCTC
The DNA here is from genome assembly GCA_015847255.1 of Hyparrhenia diplandra. Classification (NCBI taxonomy): domain Eukaryota; kingdom Viridiplantae; phylum Streptophyta; class Magnoliopsida; order Poales; family Poaceae; genus Hyparrhenia; species Hyparrhenia diplandra. Next base: position 66,970 of record JADLZK010001331.1, on the reverse strand, counting down.
CAATCAAGGAGAGGAAACCACGATAGCTAATTCACAACAATTCCAAATTCAAGACTTAGCTATCCATCCTGAACCACCAACATCCCAAAATCCCCCAAAGGAAGAAGAAATTCCACCTTTGGAAAAACCTTGTGAACCTACCTTTAGTGATTTTGGGAGAACAATAAATTCTTATCCGCACAAGAGACCTCTAAGTGACCATAATTCAGATTTCTTTAAGGAGATGTCTCTTATTGAAAGTGTTTACAAGAAATTTCCAAGTGACTATAATTCGGATTCTTGAAGGAGAAGTCTCTATTTGAATATGTTTATTCTTTCAAAAGACATTGGGAAGAACCCAAGGATGACATTTCTGATCTTGCCATTGAAGAAGAGCAAAGCTATTTAGAAGACAATCTTATCTTCTCCTCTTCTATACCAAGACAAGATGATTTATTCGATAAACCGATCCTTGTCCCCAATGAATCCACATATGCTTCCTTCTTTGAAACTCATGATGACTCTAGAAATTTATCACAACAACCTAAGCATAGGGATCATCAAGGCGACCAAGAAGAACCACAACAATGGCTTGAGAGTGTTAGTGACCTATGTACCACAGCCACTTGATTGTAGGGATGACATCTTAGACATTATCGGTCACGAAAGACACAAACCCAAGGGATCCTTTAGGCAGCCACGATGAATTAACCTTGGAGTTTGAGAAAAAGGAAGACAATATCAGTGAGCATGAGAGCTATTTCATAGACACTTCATCTATTCCATGTTCACATGATAACCTTCCTGAATCACCTAGTCTCTCTATCACTATCCCATGCGAAAGGGTGGTTGTAGATGCATACATCTATAATAAATATTATAGATCTCGTTGGCATAAAATCTTGAGGAAGATTGATGTTGGAAGGGAAACCACTTCATCACCACAAATCTTAATTCAATAGGTTTCCCAAGGACAAGCTTCTGTCCTAAACAAGCACTTCTTGAGAAATAACATGAGTGTTTACTTTATTGCTATAATACCCTTGTGAAATGAGTATAGAAATATAAATGAGGAAATATTCCTTCGGGTATTCTTGTCGCTAACTATTTCAGGTCTAGAGCAAGAAGAGCGAAGGATGGCAATGTAAGGTATGTCCAACCAATCATTGAGCAACATAAAATCGCATGCATAGAAATATTTCCTTATCATGTTGGTACATTATCTTGATTGCTTGCTACCTTTTTGAAACATGTTTAATCTGCAAAAATAACTGTCATGCTTTTCATCTCTCTGTTTGAGTCAATATCTATAATGCCTTCATGCTACTCTTTTATCTACCATAGTATGCTTTGGTTTGGAAGTACTAGCTATACTTCTAAAGGTTTTTAAATTAAGCATGGTGCTTAGGTTAGAACGCCTTCCTTAATTGAATTAGACATGGAGTCTAGTTTGGTTATTGAACTAAGAATTACTTGTGTAGATATTGGTATATTTTGTTGGACTAACCCTTGCGGACAAGAAGAAACTCACAAATAAGTTTGGGGAGGTCCGAGAGATAAACCGATACTAGAGATGAAACAAGAGAAAGAAGAGGAGTGCCATAAACAAAATCTAAAAACAAAAAGCACTTGCTCAAGGATCAACTTAAGGATGATTGGCACATGGAGAAGGAAGACCAACTCCACCAAGGATAATCCAATCATGCTCTTCCTCCTCACATGCTCCCATCACACTCCACATCTTTGGTTTTGCAAACTCTCTATTCCTTATTGCTCTTTTCTACAAGTTTGAATGATTTTTGATGCATGAAAATCAAACTTAAGGTTTTATAAGATCATTCCTTTAGAAAAGCAAGGTAAGTATGGAAACATGAGATAAAAGATCTATGCTAAAATTTTCAACCAAACTTTTCTGTAGCATAGAAAGTGACCTTAGCCCTGTAACAACACTATCCTGTTATTACTTGTATATTCCTTTGGGTATGTGTTGTTAACTAACGATGCAGAAATAAAACCATGAGAAGAAGCAAGACACAACATATCTTTCACAAGGAGGACATGCTCATACATAGAAGAATCTTATAAAGAAGACAAGTTAGGAAAAAGTTACACAAGAGGCCAAATCAAGAAAAGCTTCAAACAAAAAAGAAAAGTACCACTACAAGTTGCTACAGTGCCATCATGCTCCAATAATAAGGTATCATCTTGAGGTGAGTTATCAATAAATAAGCTTCCCCTAATTATGGCATGTTTATAAATGAAGAACCAAACATGTTAGAGTAACACCCTTGCTTGATTCGACTTCATTAGCTCAACATGTTTTGTTTACTCGCATTGTTGTTCCTAACACCACCTTCTTGATCTCACAGTCTTAATCATACTAGTAAAAGTATTGCGACATTCATGTTCCATCTTCTGATCTTATCACCCTTGTTATAGAAACAAAACACATAAACATTAACTTTATCTTGTTTGATGTGCCCGAGGTTTTAAACAAGAATGAACTTTTGGTTCTCGTTGGTGTTTTCCCACCAACAGGGCCCATGCACTTGATCTCTGCCTTATCTTTGCACGCAGGACACAATTTGAGCAAAATGTGGAGGAATCTTCACTCCCTCAAAATCCTACAAGTGGATGTCCCGAACCCCCAAAAGCATGCACACAAAATAAGAAGCTGCCAACCCCCACTATCAAAATTTCACTTCAAAATGTTGGACCAGGCGAAAAGAACATGGGTGACACCACTACCAAGATCGGATGACACATTCAAGGGAGTAACTAAGGTAAGTAGTCTTGTTCAAAGGACTTAAAATATTGAACCCTCGCGAAAAGGTAACTTCGGTAGTTATCCATATTTAATTTCTAGCATTGCATATCATATTTATCTTTTACGCAACTTGCATTAGCATATTTACTTCTTTGCATAATCATTTTCCTTTAGCATATTTAATTTACTGCATCAGCATTGCATTGAAAAAAACAGTGAAGCCCCATGTGAATAATCTTGTGGTGTGTAACAACCCATACGGATATTCAACGTGTGGTGGCATAAAAAGAAGTATTCATTCATCTAGTTGCATTTGCATCATAGTTCTTTGCATGCATATAAATTTATAAAAACTCCAAAAATATTTTCCTGCTAAAGTTTTACATAGAATAATTATGATCCATCTCTAGGCACATAAAGCTAATGTGGCTAACCCCTAATGCTTAATCAAGTTCCACTAGCTTTGTTGTCTATTTGAGTTCAGCAGATTCAAAGGGAGAAAGAGATGATAGGTCATCATCATCGCCATCTACCTCAATTTCCTCATCATCAATGACCCTACACTTCAATCCAAATTGGGGAGAGCACCCCCATTATCCTGATAAGTATCTCTACTATAGTATTATTATTATTAGCTAAATATTTAGTTTGCTTGGTTTGTTAGGAGTCTAGTTTTATAAATATCTAGTTTAAAAGAGTCTTTGCAAGAGTTTGGAAATAAATAAATAAGAGTGTACGGAGAGGTTTTCTTTTCCACCTATAAAATGATCTCTAAAGTTAAATCTCATGCATGGAAATGATGAATAATTGCTCCGTCGTAATTCCTTTTCAGTGCCTAGCTTTCAAGCTTAATTTCTCTTGAGCCTTAAATGCAAAACTGCTTTGACTTGAGATGCACCTTGAACCTGAAAACCTGTGGGTTGCAAATTGCTTGCTCTAAAGTCTAGGTAATTGACGGATATGATATATGAGAGTCCGAGCTCTTTGATCTTATTCCTAGTGATGCTAGATTTTGGAGATTTATTTTGAAAAATATGAAAGTGCACATGATAAGTTCCTATGTGATAGAGTGTTGAACCTCCTACCATAGCCATATATACATGCTCCATAGATTAGGAAAACATTTTGATATATATATATATAGGTCGCTTACTTTGCATTGAGTCTGTTCAATCTTTGTCGACCCTTAGAAACTTGTCATGCTGATCATGTACACTCCGCCACCATCCACTCATTGCTAGCCAATATCTTACAAAAAGCTCCATTACATTTGTTTATCTCTCAAAAGTTATTGTAAAAGAGATTTGGGTTGTATTAAAAAAAAAAAGGGGAGATGAAAAATGGACAAGTGTCCCTACGGGCGAGTAGAGCCTACCTCCCTAAGAAAAAAAAAAGGGAGATGAAAAATGAACAAGTGTTCGAGGGCGAGTAGAGCCCACATCTCTAAAATAATAAAAGAGAGAGAAAAAATGGACACAAGTCCGAGGGTGAGTAGGACCACCCTCTCTAAGAAAAAAGAAAGAATAAAGGAGAGTTTAAAAAATGGACATGTGTCCGCTAAAAACAATGGGTACTTAGATGCTCGCCTCTCCATAAAAGAAAAATAAAAAGAAAAAAAGATACAACCCGGTTCTCTCAAAGTTTTCAAGTTCCAAAAGAGAGAAGATTCTCAAGGAGCAAAAGTAAGATTTCCCCTCATTCATTCCATACACCTTACTATATTCCCTACCATCACCTACCACCATATTCATTCCCCGTACACATGCACCACTTGATCAATGTGACTCGTAACTTTGGATCCATTGCTTGAACTTACAATAAATGCTTAGTAAGTAGAATTAGTTTTCTCCCACCTATGAGCTCCGGATATAAGCCTTAGATATAGGGTGAGAGAGAAGAAGGCATAGTGTCCTACTTGCCTTAGTCCAAAAATACCACATATCATGAGAGAAAGGCAAAACAACCTTGTTGCCTTAGTGAGGATCCACAAATACTACAAATGAGAGACTTGAGAGAGTCGTACTAGGAACTTTGAGTTTTATTTTGAAAACTTATAAAAACTCTAGAAGAACAGTTGAACAAAGAGTTTGAGATATGGTGCTTGACTTGATTGTTCTATCTTTCAATTGCCCAAGATCAAAGAAAAGGCTATAAGCTCATGGTTAAAGGTAATATGGGTAACTTGAAGAATGAACAATTTATTCTTATCTGAAGGAGAAATTTTGATTGAAAGCATGTGTACTTTTGAGGTATGAAAGCGTTGCGGCAACTCCTAATCCATTGCTAAAGTTTGGCTTTGCTAGGGACTAGCAAAGGGTAAGCTTGGGGGAGCTTGTTGACACTGTTATAGCATAAAATTACTAGTCAACTAAACATGAAAAAGAGCATAAAATGAATATCAACATAAATCTAGGGGTTAAACTAACATAATTTCACGAGCTTTGGTGATTTATATATTTTCGAGGGACTTAACAAATGCAGAGAACAATGGAGAAAGTTCCGAATATACAAGACATATGATGACAAGACTTGACCGTGAAGTAACTCAACCCAAAAAGTGGACTCAAACATTCTAGAAGACACCAGAAGACACCAGGAAGGACCTCGACGGCTGGGCCCACCATGGCCTGGCGGCCGCCAGAGCCTTTTAGGTCGGCCGCCAGGTGGGTCCCTGTTGACGGTCACTAACTACATATTTTTCCCCGTCAACTTACTACCATAAAGAGAGTAAAACTATACCTTTTTATACTCATATACATTTATCACTAATAAAATTCCACTTGTAGTGTCTAGTATTTTATTTTGCGGGTTTATAATAAAAACAAGTGGAAAATCGACCAAAGTACGCCATCCGGGAAGCGCATTATTGCAAAATACAAGCCAAGGAGCAAATCGACCCAAAACATCAAAATTGGGCCGAGCCAAGCCCGCCCACAACTTTTCAAGACAAAGGAAGCCCACCCACCGAGGGCCCCTCGGGCGGCCGGCCTGGGGTGCGCTACAAGACCACCTGTGCGGCCGCACCCTCCTGAGGCGGTTTCGCCCACCTCGGGGAGGCGGTTCGCTTACCTAGAACGGTTATAACGAAATGCCGATATAGAACGGTTATAACAGAAAATGTCGATAGAACGGTTATAACAAAAATGCTTATCATTCATCCTTTTGATCAACTTTTTATCCGGGATTTATTTACTTAGATAAAATTTGTTTTTCTGAGAAAGTTTGGGCTTCATTGCTATATATATATATATATATATATATATATATATATATATATATAGGGTAAATTTTTCCATCACCATAGGAGTAGCTACACCCATCTAATTTTAGACGTGAATCCCTTCTCTCCTGCACGCACAAGGCACGCGAATCCTTCTCTCCGCATCGTCCGGCCCTCAGCTGCATGTCCCTCCGGTGGTGGCTGCATGCAGCAGCATGGCCCCGCCCCCATGCATACAACGGCGGCATGGCTAGTGGCAACGACGATCTGTTTTTTTTTTTTTTTTTTTTTTTTGAATTCGCAAGATTGATCTGGTGTCTTCTAGCGTCAAGTTGCTAATTGCCGGAATAGCCATTTTCTTTTTAAATTCTTTTGAATAATACCACAATGGCGGCATGGCTAGTGGCAACGACGATCTGTTTTAATTTTTTTTTGAATTCGCAAGATTGATCAAGTTGCTACTTGCCGGAATAGCCATTTGTCTTTTTGAATTCTTTTGAATACTACATGTATGTATTTGTACTCCATATAAACATGTGTATGTGTTTATACTTCCTATATAAAAAGACGTATGGTTTCATACTCATTTGTACATGTATGCACACATACTATAGTATATGCACAGACTTACTAATAAAATTCATATCGGTATGCGGATATTATACTTCCTAATAAGCAATTGTGCAGGTATGCACGTATACTAAGTATGTGCATATACTCACATTCTCAAAAGTATGCGCTCCATTCTCAAAAAAGTATGTACATAAATGTACTCGTACAATTAGTATTTCCTCATACTACTCGCTTTTTTCTAATAACAAGTTTTTCTTCCTTGCTTTCTTGTGAAATCATTAGTTGAATCTGGGCACATATGTATGCATACTACGAAAAAAAAATGAATACATACTCCTTTCAAGAAAAAGTATGTGTACATACTCGTTTTGAAAAAGTATGTGTAAGTACTCTATACGGAAAAATGTATGAGTCATAATTTATTCACGCTAAATACAAGTATACTTGTTTTTCTTATTAAAGTATCCGTGCATACTTTATTCACACAAAAAAATATATGTGTATACTAGAGGTAACAGGACATGGACTGTACATCGAAACATGCCGAATACATATATGCAAGCGGCCAAACCCATTAAACAACCTTATCCTTTTTTTTTTTTTGGGAGATATCCTGTCATCGTTTTTTTTCAAAAAAATAATCACATCTATACCGTACAATGCATATACATGTTGAGATCTGGGAGGAGATAAGTTGCATGCATGCATGCGTTTTGAAAAGGTGCCGACCGTGGGAAGTCCCTGGCTAATGGATCCTGCTGTTGCCCTTCAAACCCAATTAGAGGAGGGTGTAGATACACCTGGGTGTATAAAAAGTGCACCCTATATATATATATATATATATATATATATATATATATATATATATATATATATATTGGAGAGGTGGGCTCTACTCGCCCTAGACTTTTTGTCTTTTATTTCCTCTTTTTTTTCTTTTTTTTTTTTTTTTTAGAGATGTGGGCTCTACTCGCCCTCGGACACTTGTCCATTTTTCATCTCATTTTTTTAGCATAGCCCATATCATTCCTCTTTTTCAAAGTAGATTCCCGGAAGTCAAGTTTCTCTTTTGGACGAAATCATAGCAAATCTATTTGTACCATATCATACTTGGCAACAACTTAGACTAGATAGAGCCTATGCAACCCACTTAAATCAGGTTTTCAGGATGAGATTTTAGACTTAGCCACTAAACCCAAACTTTAGAGAAATTCAAATTATAAACTAGGCACAGGTGAAGCATAAGACAGAGCAACTATTCATCATTTCAACAAAGGACTAAGACTAAACATTTTTATAGCTCATATATATAAGCATTGAGGCACATAGAAGAGCTACTTATTCTATTTTTGGATTTTTTTTTAGATTTTTATTTTTATTTTTTTCAATGCAAGATTGCTAAAATTTAAACATGCTAAAATAAAATAAAATTTTGATGAAAGTAAATATGAAATGCAATGATACCAAGGGGGTCCTCCCCAAGCTATCCGGAGGCCTCACGATCGGGATTGAAGCCTTGGTACCTCGCAATGCTTCCTCGCGTCGCGTTGCGAGTAGCCATGTTGGACTCCAATTGGGTCCATCTCTCGGTGACTCTGCTGCTCCTAGTTCTCCCGCCATCGCCGCGGTGTTTTGCACATGGTTATTGAGCGTGTGCTCAATGTTCCTAGTGCGGACGTCGAGGTGTCTTTGCAATCGGATGCCGATAGCCTCCACCCCTTGTGGTGGTTGCCTGTGCTGGACTGGCGGAGGCATATCGTCGGAGCTGTCATCGAAGTCAAATCTGTTGGCCCTCCATGTTGTTGTATCTCCTTCAGGCCACTCTAGTGGTACCGGTGTCTGAGGCGGCGGCTCCCACCTAGGATCATACCCGGGTATTACCCCTGGGGTCCCCATAGGATGAGGCCATGCTACCTAGAACATCGGCGTAGGGTCGTGGCTGTGGGCGTGGCGTGAAGTAGGGGCCCATGGGAGGAGGATCCAACCTCGGGTCTCCCGACATTGCGTGAGGAACCGATGGGGGTATCTTTCTGCGCAAGCTATCGCCAGCCTCGAGCTCAAATGTTAGTACACGCTTTTATAAACCGTAAGTCCGGGTTAGGTAACCGGACTATAGTTGCATAGCCAGGAAAAGATGACCAAGCTCGCCCGAAGGTAAAATCTTAACTAAATGACCCCCGCACAAGCTGCGCAATGCAGTCCAAAGATCCCCGGGTGCGAGAAATGTACTCTATCCGCTAATTATCCAAAGCTCCAATCGCGAGAAGCGGCGTGTGATAAGGGATGTGCGGTGACAAGAACAGAGAGTTTTGTGATAATATGTAAAAAGTTCCCGCACATCTCTACCACTTTGAGGTACTTTTTCCTTGTGGACAACGAGCATAGAGTAATTTTAATTCAATTTCATTCACCCATCTAACCCCATGTCTAGGAAACAAGATCAGTGAGATCCAGCGATGGATAAATCTAAGTGATGGGTGTTGGATCTGTGAATGGCGAGGTTTGAAAGTACCGGCCTCATGAGCACCGGATATCTCCTCCTAAAAGTGATTCCTAACAAAGCCAGGAAGAGCAGCAGCTATGTCTAGTGCACATCTATAGCTGAAACCCCAGTGACGAGCTAGATCTGCCCATGCAACATGATAAGAGTTACCAAAGAGGCAGAAAGAAATTCCTAGCTGGTCTTCTACTAGTGTGCATAAGAACTGGATTGTCAGGAGGCGAGAACCTTCCTCCTCAAGAAGGGGAATATCCTACCACCCGACGCTCTCCAAAGGATAGGGAATTCATCGTCCATACCTGTTTGTTCGAGGAGCTCGGGGTCGATTCGAGGCATGTCTTTGAAACACACGCCCCTTGAGTAGGAGATATGCTTGCATCTCCCGATCTCCACGGATGTCGAGGTACGGCGCGTCGGCTTCATCGATCGTCGGGGGAGCTTGAGCTTCTTCCTCCTCGACGGGTGCAGCGTTTTCTTGCATGGGGGAGCCCACGACGTCGTCGAAGTTGAGGGCGGAGCTTGTGCTTGTACGCCGTGAACTTTGCCTTGACGACCGCCTCAACCTGCTGAAGAATTTCCCGGTTTTCTTCATGGCTACTGCAAAAACGATTAAGCGAGACCTCGGGTGTGCAAGGGTTAGTTGAAAGTATGAACTTTCACACCCGCGATCTTGCTTGGTACAATGTTTTTGGTGGAGAAAATGGAGTGTAGAGCAAGTGGGAGAGAGTGTGAGAATGAGAAAGAGTGAAAATGGGAGGTGTGTGCTCTCACACGGTGCCCGGCTATTTATAGCCGAGCCAACGGCGAGGGCCGCTCCACACAACGACTAGGAGCCGTTGGCGAAGGAAAAGGCCCGCGCCGGTGCCGGCGGTGCGGCCGCACTAGGGTGGTGCGCGCGCACCACGCCCGCGGCTCTTTGCCGCGGCCTTTGTCGGGCGTGCACAACGGTCACGAAAAGTTCGTGGTCGTTTGTTTGCTCGCTACCGTTCGACCGTTTTCTCCCCTTTTTGAATTTCTCCAAAATTTTTCAAATATAAATTTATTTTTTAAATAGAAAAATTATTTTAAAAATATTTTTGTATATACTTTTATGTAGGAAATATTTTTTTATTTTTCATTAAACATTTTATTTTATTTATAAAGACTTTTTATTTTAGTTTTTCGAAAATATCTACTTATAGATTTTGTGTAATAAATATTTTTGTTTATTTTGATAATAAAATATTTTATAAAACACAAAATATATATTATTATTTTTATTTTTTAAATATACCCCATTTTTTTGGGGCGGGTTATTTATAGTCGACCGTCGACTCTCCCCTCGTTCACGGGCGGGGAAGCACCACCTCCGGGGTCTCGGAGTCGATCCTTCAACACTCCACACCGGTTTCGATGATGATGATATCCGGGTGCGTTGTTGTTTGTACCCGATGAATGGGCACTTTACCACCTTACTCGACGTGGAAGACTATGAAGCCTTTCCGCATGCGGATATCGGCTTTGGCCGTATAGAGAAACGGTCTCCCCTGGAGGAGAGACGTATCCTCCGACGGGCCCATATCCGAGATCACAAAATCTGCGAGGGATGTACTCCGTCGTATTTTGACTAGCACATCTTTGAGTATTCCCTCTGGCCGCCTTGTTGATTGATCCGCCATTTGGAGGACGAAGTTGGCAGGTGTAAGTGTGCCTCCATGAATTCTGTTGAAGGTGGCCTTGGACATCACATAGATCTCGGCCCCGTGTCGCGGGAATGTATTGACGGCTATGGGGGCCAATAGCGCGGCCGATAAGCGGACATCCGGGTCGCCCTTCTTGGAAATAAATGGCGAGCTCACGGGGATCTTCTTTAGCTCATTGGGTTAACTGAGCCTCGAGAGATATCATGTTAACCGACTTCGTCGTGCGGGACCTCGGGTTGCCCCAGGATCCTTCCCGAGTCGTTGGATCGGCACTTGGGCGACAATCCGGGCCACCGCGTGTCTCTATCATTTTGTTGAAGCTTAGCTGGTTCTTCACAAACCCGACGTCAACCCTTCCAGCTTATTATTCACTCCTTCAAGGATTTTGTCTTGATGGCTCATCTTTTTGGTGAGGTTTTCGTTGATCTTGGCTTGGCCCAATACCGTGTCCTTGAGTGAAGGCCCGGGGGTTATAATTGGAGTTGTACCCCGGGTTGCTTTGGAACGGTGGCCTGGGACTGGTTGTTCCGGCCTTGTTGAGGTTGGCGATACCCGTTCTCGCTGTGTTGATGAAGGCAGCCTCTTCACGAAGTTTCGGGGCAATTATCCCCCCCGAAGGCCAACTTCACCACACGCCTCACAAAGTCATGTGAGCGCCTGCGTGGCGAAAACGGGCGCCGCGAGTAATAGAGTCCGGTGCGCTCCTCCGGTTTCTTCAGCGTAGATCCATTTTTGCGGCAAGCATATCCGCCTCCTTCATGGTATGCATGCCTTTTTGTGTTTTGGCTAGGGCTCTATCTTCTCCCCACTACGGTTTGCCACCATTTTGTCAATCGTGGCTGTTGCCCGATCGGGTGGTGAGCGATAAGAATGCGCCGCTGTCTGCGCGGCGCCGAGGTGCCCCCTTTGATATGGCCGTGAGACCATTGTAGAAGTTCTGGAGCACCAGCCAGTTCTCCATCCCGTGATGTGGGCATGCCAGAATGTATTCTTGCAGCCTTTCCCATGCCTCCGGAATGGGTTCTATTGATGTATGCTGGAAATTGGCGATCCTTCCCCTCAGGGCATTGGTTTTGCCCATGGGGAAGAACTTAGCCAGGAACGCCGTGGAGCACTTGGCCCACGTGCTGACTACCTTCTTGTCCTTGTAGAACCACTGTTTCGCCTTCCCCATGAGGGAGAAAGGAAACAGGCGGAGCCTGATAACGTCGGGCTCGACGTCCTTAATAACGATTGTGTCGCACAGCTCAAGGAAGTGTTGGAGATGAGTGTTGGCGTCCTTGCTAGGCGATCCACGTAATGGACCGGCTCTGCACCATGGTGATCAGCCCAAAGACGCAGCGGCTCAAAGTTTTTGTCGCCACGTTCACCACCGCCCGATGGGCCGTTGGTGACAAAGAGTGTAGAGAAATCGCGCAGCGACTTCGGACCATGGCTTGAGATGCGGTTGGTGCGGGGATGTCGGTCTCGACCGTCGGGGTTCTCGGCCGAAGAAGAAGCGACACGAGACCTGTTCTTCCTTAGGAGTGCCTCGGATCGAGAGATGAAGTTTTTTAGGCAGTTGAAAACCCGACATACACTATCTTGTTTTCATCCACAACAGAGAAAACATAAAAGATTAGCCTGTATGAGCAAATGGTATCCACGCACACTTGTTCATATTCATAACCAAACTAGTTTATTTTTTTCACAATGCCTTCCCGACAACGGCGCCGAAAATGCTTGTTGACATTTCTTAGCGCAATCAAAGGAAACAGGTATAAAACTCATTCCCAATAACGGCGCGAGAATTTGCCGGACATTCCCAAGTGAAACCACCATGTTGGTGATCCGAACGGGATTGTCAACGGGATAGATCTTGCCATCTTAGATATTTCATCCGCAAGCGCACGGATCTATCATTGTAGCATTTCACCCGAAAGTATTCAGGGTATCGTTATTTATATTTTCCCAAAGGAAGGCATGTGATTATTAGCATGGCATCTGAATAGAGGAACATGTGTTTGCTTAGACCAAATTGTTCATAAAAGGGTAAGCAATAACGGTTTTTGGATAGTGTGACACACACTTAAGAATCCACCAAAGAAAAGGATAAAGAAAAATAGATAAAGAATAAATGAATAACCTAATGGAGTAATTCTAAATGTATCTAGTCATGGTCATACAAATGAATAGTTAAGATCATATGCAAAATGATTTAATCATGGTTAGGTCTAGGATACCGGGGAGACCCCACCAGGAAGTCTGCTTCCCACCAAGGCATTTACGAACTCCTACAACACATACGAACGTGGGGGGATTTCAAGGGACGGTCAAGGCTTGTCACGACCCAGCCGCCTACCCCCTCAACCGTGGCATGCTCTCATATTCGCAGGTGTCGTAATACCCGAGCACCATGCCCGCATATCAGAGCACTACTCTTGTCCCCCTAGGATCCCCACTGGCCGAATGGACGGACTAGAACAAGAGCAAACCCGAAAGGAGCAACGAACCGATATCCCACCTCTAATCAAGTTAAGCATATGATGATCGATGAAGAACTCAGTAATGAACATGTCAAGATCATGATATGTAAACTATATGCTAGTTCATATACCAACACAAGAACATGAACAAGACTATACTCTAGTTCATAAGTTAGGCCAAGAACATAGATGTAAGACATGCAAATAGAAGAATGCTCCATTGAGAAGATATATTACCAAAGCACTTTCTTCTAGGAGACAAGCCCTCCTTGTAGCTCTTCTACTCCAAGTGCTAACTGTTGACACCTGTTATAGCATAAAATTACTAGTCAAATAAATATGAATAAGGGCTTAAAATGAATATCAACATAAGTCTAGGGGGTATAACTAACATAATTCCACAAGTTTTGGTGATTTATATATTTTCAGGGGACTTAATAGGAAAATGCAGAAATAATGGAGAAAGTTCCTAATATACAAGGCTTATAATGACAAGACTTGGCCATAAAGTAATTCAACCCGAATTGTGGACTAAAACACTCTAGAAGGTACCACAAGACACCAGAAGAAACGAGAGGCCGAGAGGAGACTCTGACCTGGCGGCCGCCAATGAACAGTAGGCCGACCGCCAGGCTATAGTGGCCAATCAGGTCCAGCTTTGTATGTCGGTTTACCACCGACTTTGAGGTTGCATCTACACCGTTGCCAAGGTCGGTTTGATCCAAGGGCTCACGTTCATCGCCAAGGCCTATATAAGAAGACCCCCTGCCCCTAAGGCTAAACCCTAATTCATTACTATCTTATTCTATCTCATTAACTCTTAGTTGTATAGGGATCCCTTGAATGGATCAACTCTCTAAGGGATTAGTGAAGTAGAATTAGACATATAATTAGAGCTTAATTAGACATATCATTAGAAGTGGATTAGAAGTAGATTAGATTTATCTAATCGAGATCTAATCATGAGTGATATCAAGTTGAGAGATTAGAACTAGAACTCTAATCAAGTTCTAGATCTATTCTTGAGAGCAAAAGAGTGAGTGAAGGAGAAGAAGGGGAAGCACCAGACATGTTGGTGACTCCTCTACGCTTGTACCTCTGGGATCAAAAGCTTTATGGTATTTGATCCTAAGACTTCTATGGTGGATCAACTACTTATTTGAGTAAGTATCATATTATCTTCAGTGTTAGTATTTTTTCTTAAGGTTCATAACTCTTTGAGTACTCTAATTTATGGGAATCTATAGATTAGAGGGGTTTATTTAGGTGTAGGCGTGGTGCCTAGATCAAAGTTACTTATGAATGCTCCCTACCCGGGATGTGGTAGATCGTGGTAGTGACAAATTACCATTGAGTCCTTTGCATTCCACATCCCGTAGATAGGATTCGTAGGATCCGAGTCTTTGGGAGATAGTAAGTTTCGTCCCTTACCTTCTCTTGAGTATGATCCCTTTAAGATCAATATCTGCATAACTTACAAGAAGGAGAACTAGACAACCATAGGAATCTTCTTACCTCTTGATCCTTTCCATCCTTGATTGACACTTTCGGGGGATTAGTTATATGCCTTAATTATTCCTCACACCATCCTCCCCGTGGATTCGATATTTAAAACCCCGACTGGGTGAAATGCTCACTAGTATCCATGCGCTTGCGGATTATTAATTATTTCTGTAGGCTTAACAAATACCAACAAGCATTTTAAAATTCGTTCTTGGGGTGGAATTGGTTGCTGAGAAAATATTGACCATAACTAATCTTGTACCATATCTTAGTGTAGATTTTTCTTTTTTATATTTTCTTTTCTTTTTATATCTTTTGGGATCCTCGATTCCACACCCATCTTTATATCTTTGCATCCTTAAGCACAAGTTCAAAGCCACTAGAATCTTTAGAACCTATCCTATCCTTTGGCTTTGAGCTATGTCTACGGTTGAGCTAAATGATCATGAAACAACCTTTTTAGGGGGGAACTCTGAAGTTAACCTCAGTCCACATCCTATCCTTTACAAAGGATAATGTATTTGGATCTCATCCTAGAAAAGTTGTTCGCATGACCATCATGCAGCTTTTACGAGGAACTTTTCTTTCCTTTTCTAAGCAAGGTTTGTCTTTGACAAACTCAGCGGGTATGATCTTTTTCTTAGAATTTTCCATGAACACCCAAAGGAAGAAAAAGGGTTATCCTCTAGACCATAGAAGAAGTTTTGATAGCTAGATCATAATCTTTCCAATTCTTTGATTAGCTACTAATCCTAAAACATCCATACTCTAAACCTTTCTAAGGGAAGAAGTAATTCTACCCTTGATTCTTTATGGTGATGATTTTTGGGAGACAAACTTCTAGCTTCATAGGAGATCTTTGAGTACCTATAACCCAAATCCTTTTAGAGAAGAGTCTCTTAGAAAGCATCCTTATTCTTACAAAGGACGTTGGGAGCCCAAGGATGGCATATCTAACAATGCCATAGAAGGAGAGCAAAGCTATCTAGAATCCATTCATGTCTCTTTCCTTCTATTTCAGATTAGATAACTTATCCAAAGCCAATTTCAATCTCATTCTTGACCCCAATGAATCCTCTAGTGTTCTTTTTCTTGAGTCTATCTACGATCTTAGAAAGCCCAAGTATAGACATTATGAAAGATCTAAGGAAGACCGAGAAAGAGCATTATCCATAACGGAGAACATCCATGAGCATAGGAGTTACATCCTAAATTTTCTATCTAATCCTTGCCCATGTGAACAAACTCTCCTGAATTGATTGCCATCTCTAATCTAGCCACTTATAAGATTTCAAACTCCCTTGAGATAGCTATTCATAATAATTTGGAAAAGGAGGTTGTTGATCTTATTGCCTTGAAAGTTGAGATTGGTAATTCAAGGGAAAACTTCTTCATCATCTTGAATCATCTTTGAAGGTTTCCCAAGGACGAGCTTTTTGTCCTAAAACAAGCATTCTAAGGGGAGTAATATAAGTATAGACCTTTTGCTATAACACCCCCTTGTGCAGTGAGCATAGAAAGATAATTATGAGAATATTCCTTCGTGCATATTTGTTACTAATCATTTCAGGTTTAGAACAAAGAGAATGGAGGATGACAATGTAAAGGTATGTCCAACCAGTTATTGAGCAACATTGAATCACTCATATAATTCTTGCCATGTTGCTACCTGTCCTTGATTGTTGCTACCTTCAATACATACACTATTTCATTTCCATTTGAGTAAATCTCTACAATGCCTTCATGCCACCTTTATCTATCATAGTATGCTTTGGTTTGGGAATATTGCTATATCATGATTAGCATGTTTTCCAAAGGCTTTTAAATTAAAGCGTGGTGCTTAGGTTGAAATGTCTTCCTTAATTAAATTAGACATGGAGTCTAGTTTGGTTATTGAACTAAATATTACTTGTATAGACATTGGTATATTTTGTTAAAACTAACCCCTGCAGAAAGAAAGCTCTCAAACAAGCTTGGGGGATATCCAGAGATGAACTCGGATCGAGAGATGAAGCCAAGGCATGTGATGAACTCCAAACCTTGTGCAAAAGACACGGTTCATTCATCATTAATGGAAGAACTGAAAGGATTATGCTAAGTCTATTCATAGAGTGAAATGAACCTGCAAACTAAACCATCATACTAGAGAGGAAGCAAGAGAAAGAAGAGGAGTGCCATAAATAGAGTCTATAAACAAAAAGCCCTTGCTCAAGGATGAAAGAGTGAATGGCACATGGAAGAAGAAGACTAACTCTACTAAGGATAATTCAATTGTGCTCTTCTTCCCATATACTTTGCCATCACTCTACATGCTTGGTTTGCAATCTCTCTCTTCTCTATTGCTCTTTTCTACAAGATCAAATGATTTTGATGCATGAAAATCAAACTTAAGGTTTTATAAAATCATTCCTTTAGAAAAGCAAAGTGAATACTAAAAGATGATATAAAAAAATCTATGCTAAAATCTTTAAACAAACTTTTACGTAGCATAGAAAGAGACTTTTATCCCTGCAACAACACTAGCTTCATTACTACTTGTATATTCCTTCGGGTATGTGTTGTTCACTAACGATGCAGGAATAAAACCATGAGAGAAACAAAAAGGTCCTAGCACTATTTAAAGAACAAGAAAAGAAGGATGATGCAATAAAGGAGACAAGTTAGGAGCAAGATATACGTAAGGCTAATGAGGAAAGCTCAAGCAAAAGGTAATAACTTCCACAAGTTGTTACAAAGTCTTTGTCACACTCTAATAAAAGGTAACATCTTGAGGTAAGTTATCATCCACTAAGCTTTTTCCTAATTATGGCATGCTCATAAATAAAGAATCAAACATGATTAGAGTTAACCTTATCCATCTTGCTTAGTTTCACATGTTTAGTTCTTTGTTCCTACAATCACTCTCTTGATATCATAGCCCCCATTCATATGAACTAAGATGTTGCTCATCCTGTTTGGTAAGATAAGTCATAAATCGATTAAGTTGTTGATGTTCTATCTTGCAGCCTTGTCACTCTTATCATAAATGAAACAAGTAAATCTTAAATCTGCCTTGTTTAATATGCCTAAGGTTAGAGAAGAATGAATTAAGTTTTGGTTCTGTTGGTGTTTTCCCACCAACAGGGGCCCATGCACTTGATCTCTACTTTGCCTTTGCAAACAGGGACATACTTTGAGCATAACATGGAAGAGTCTCACTCTCTCAAAATTCTATAAAGAGATGTCCCGACCCACAAAGCATGCACACTAAACAAGATGTTGCTCGCTTCCACTATCAAAGTTTCACTTCAAACCATGAGACATGCAAGCAACATGGGTGATGCCATCCTTAGAGATCATTATCTCGGAGACACAAAGCACCAACATCGATGACACACTTGAGGAGTGAGTAAGGTAAGAAGTCTTGTTCGGAGGACTTAAAACATTGAACCCTCGCCTAAAGGTAAGCTCGGTAGTTATCCATATTTAATTCTTAGCATTGCATCTTTAATTATTTATCTATTTGCATTTTGCATTAGCATATTTATTTCTTTACATTGCATAATCATTTTTCCTTCAGCATGTTTACATTTATGCATTAGCACTTTGCATTGAAAAATTATAAAGCCCCATGTGAATAATCTTGAGGTGTGTAACAATCCATAAAGGTATCCACTTGGGTGGCATAAAAATAATTATGCATTCATCTAGTTGCATTTGCATTATAGTTCTTTGCATGCGTATAAAATTATAAAATTCCAAAAATATTTAGAAAAGAAATCTTGCTATATAGAATAATCATGATCCATCTTGAAAATCTTTAGACACACGAAGTCTACGTGGCAAAACCACTAACGCTTAATCAATTTCCACTAGCTTTGTTGTCTATTTGAGTTTTAGCAGGATTTCAAGGAAGAGAAACATGATAGGCTGATTTCATTGTCACTTTGTCTACTTCAACTTCCACAATAAACATGACACTTCAATCCAGCTTGGGGAGAGCACCCCGGTTATCACGATAAGTATCTCTATTACTCTATTTATATTATTATCATTATTAGTTAATATTTTGTTTTGCTTAGTTTGTTATGAGTTTAGTTCATAAAGTCGTTTACTGAGTCTTTAGTAGAAGTATGATCTTATAGTATAAATAAATAAATAGGAGTGTACAAGAAGTTTTCCTTTCCACCTATATAAAATAATCTCTGAAGCTAGATCTCATGCATGGAAATGATGAATAGTTGCTCCGTTGTTATACTTTTCTAGTACCTAGCTTTCAAGCTTAATTTCTCTCGAGCTCCATTTGCAAAATTAATATTTACTCGAAATATGAAACATATGGGTTGCAAATGCTTGCTCTAAAGTCTAGGTAATTGACGGATATGATAGAGTCCGAGCTGCTATTTGATCTTACTCCTAGTGACACTAGATTTCTGGAGATTTATTTTGAAAATTAAAAAATGCACATGATAAGTTCCTGTGTGACAAGAGTGTGAACCTCCTACCACAGCCATATATACATGCTACTTAGAATAGGACAACCTTTTGAAAAATATAGATATATATATATATAGGTGCTTGCTTTGCATTGAGTTTGTTCAATCTTTGTCGACCCTTAGAAGCTTGTCATGCTGATCATTTACACTCCACTCATTCCACTTACTTCATTTCACTATCATCCATTCACTCTAGCCAACAAAATGTTCTACTCCTATTCTAGGAGAGAGCAACCAAAAATATTTATATATATCCATCCACCCATTCATTGCTAGCCAATATCTTACAAAAGCTCCATCATTTATACCTCTCAAAAATTATTGCAAAAAGAGATCTGGGTTGTGTATCTTTAAAAAGAAAAAGGGAGATGAAAAATGGACAAAAGTCCTACGGGCGAGTAGAGCCTACCTCCCTAAATAAAGAGATGAAAAATGAACAAGTGTTCGAGGGCGAGTAGAGCCCACATCTCTAAAAAAAAAAAGATGAATAATGGACAAGTGTCCGAGGGTCGAAGAGAACCCACATCTTTATAAGAGAGGAAATAATGGACACAAGTCCGAGGGCCAAAAGAGAGTCCACCTCTCTTATTAAAAAAAAAAAGAGAGAGAAAGAAAAAGAAAAGAAAGAGATACAACCCAGGTTCTCTACAAAAATTTAAAAAGAGAGAAGATTCCAAAAAAAGGAGCAAAAGTAAGATTTCCCTTATCTATTCTATACACTTCACTATTACATTCCATAATTATATTCTATCCACCATACACATGCATCACTTGATCGGTGTGACTTGTATCTTTGGATCCATTGCTTGAATTTACAATATATGTTTAGTAAGAAAATAAATTATTTTCTCCTACCTATGAGCTCCGTGATATATAAGCCTTAGATATATAAGGTGAGAGAGAAGAAGGCATGTTATAATAATGCCTTAGTTAAAAATGTTACATATTATGAGAGTAAGGCAAACACTATATTATTGCTTAAGAAAAGGATCCACAAATACCACAAATGAGAGATTAGAGAGAGTCATACTTGAGGAACTTTGAGTCTTATTTTGAAAATCAGCAAAAACTCGGAAGGACAGTTGATCAAAAGAGTTTGAGATTTAGTGCTTGACTTGACTGTTCTATCTTTCAATTACCCAAGATTACGAGAAAAAGATATAAAGCCCCAAAAGATAAGAGGTAATTGAATAATTAAAGTCTGAAAAACTTTATCTTTATCTGGAGAGAAGTTTTGTTTGAAAGCATGTGTACTTTAAAGGTGTGATAGCATTGCAGCAACTCCTGATCCAAGTAAGAAGTTTAATATTATATTTTGTCTTGCTAAGAGACTAGCAAGAGGTAAGCTTGGGGGAGCTTGTTGACACCTGTTATAGCATAAAATTACTAGTCAAATAAACATGAATAAGGGCTTAAAATGAATATCAACATAAGTCTAGGGGGTATAACTAACATAATTCCATAAGTTTTGGTGATTTATATATTTTCAGGGACTTAATAGGAAAATGCAGAGAATAATGGAGAAAGTTCCGGAATATACAAGGCTTATAATGACAAGACTTGGCCGTAAAGTAATTCAACCCGAATTGTGGACTAAAACACTCTAGAAGGTACCACAAGACACCAGAAGAAACGAGAGGCCGAGAGGAGACTCTGACCTGGCGGCCGCCAATGAACAGTAGGCCGACCGCCAGGCTACAGTGGCCAATCAGGTCCAGCTTTGTATGTCGGTTTACCACCGACTTTGAGGTTGCATCTACACCGTTGCCAAGGTCGGTTTGATCCAAGGGCTCACGTTCATCGCCAAGGCCTATATAAGAAGACCCCCTGCCCCTAAGGCTAAACCCTAATTCATTACTTTCTTATTCTATCTCATTAACTCTTAGTTGTAGAGGGATCCCTTGAATGGATCAACTCTCTCTAAGGGATTAGTGAAGTAGAATTAGACATGTAATTAGAGCTTAATTAGACATATCATTAGAAGTGGATTAGAAGTAGATTAGATTTATCTAATCAGATCTAATCATGAGTGATATCAAGTTGAGAGATTAGAACTAGAACTCTAATCAAGTTCTAGATCTATTCTTGAGAGCAAAAGAGTGAGTGAAGGAGAAGAAGGGGAAGCACCAGACATGTTGGTGACTCCTCTACGCTTGTACCTCTGGGATCAAAAGCTTTATGGTATTTGATCCTAAGACTTCTATGGTGAATCAACTACTTATTTGAGTAAGTATCATATTATCTTCAGTGTTAGTATTTTTCTTAAGGTTCATAACTCTTTGAGTACTCTAATTTATGGGAATCTATAGATTAGAGGGGTTTACTTAGGTGTAGGCGTGGTGCCTAGATCAAAGTTACTTATGAATGCTCCCTACCTGCCGGATGTGGTAGATCATGGTAGTGACAGTACCATTGAGTCCTTTGTATTCCACATCCCGTAGATAGGATTCAGTAGGATCTGAGTCTTTGGGAGATAGTAAGTTTTAGTCCTAGACAACCATAGGAATCTTCTTACCTCTTGATCCTTTCCCCCTGATTGACAAAATAGTGGCAAACCAAAGCTGGGGAGAAGACAGAGCCCTAGCCAAAACACAAAAAGGCATGCATACCGTGAAGGAGGCGGATATGCTTGCCGCAAAAATGGATCTTCTACAAGAAACCGGAGGAACGCAGCACGCACTCAACCATTCAGCGGCGCCCGGTTTACGCCACGGATGCTCACATGACCTCGTGAGACATGTGGTGAAGTTGGCCACTCGGGGATAATTGCCCCGAGACCCGTGAAAGAAGCTGTCTTCATCAACAACAAAGAACGGTATCGCCAACCTCGGCAAGGCTGGAACAACCACCCAAGGCCACCATTCCAAGGCAACCAGGGTACAACTCCAATTATAACCCCGGGTCGGCCTTCACTCAAGGACTGTGTTGGGCCAAGCCAAGATTATCGAAAACCTCACCAAAAAAGATGAGCCATTAAGATAAAATTCTTGAAGGGGTGAATAATAAACTCGAAAGGGTTGATGTCACCGTGAAAAACGAACTCGGCTTCAACAAGATGATAGAGACACGGCTAGCCCGATTGCTTGCCCAAGTGCCGCTTAACGATTCGGGGTAGGATCCCGGGGCAACCCGAGGTCTCGCCGCGAGTCGGTTAACATGATATCTCCGAGGCTCAGTGAACCCAATGAGCTAAAGAAGATCCCTGTGAGCTCGCCATTCATTGCCAAGAAGGGCGACCCTGGACGTCCGCTTATCGGTTCTTGCCGTTGGCCCCCACACCTTCGTCAATGCATTCTGTGACCTAGGGGCGAGTATCAACGTGATGTCCAAGGCCACCTTCAACAGAATCCATGGAGGAACACTTACTCCTGCCAACTTCGTCCTCCAAATGGCGGATCAATAAACAAGGATGCCAGAGGGAATACTCAAAGACGTGCTAGTTAAAATACGAGGCGGAGTACATCCCCGCAGATTTTGTGATCCTGGATATGGGCCCATCGGGAGGATACGTCTCTCCTCCCGGGGAGACCGTTTCTCTATACGGCCAAAGCTGATATCCGCATGGGGAAAGGCTTCATATCCAGGATGCCCTATATGTCTCCCCGTCATACCGACTCACACACACTATCTATCTCAAAATCAATCCATGTAATTTGATTCCTCCATTACATAATCAAAACCAACATAGCACATTCAGAGTAGAAAAATCATTAAAATCTCTCAGGCATGAACCGTGATTGTCGAACACTTATCACTACAAAGGGCATAGAAACTTATGCGAACATTTTTATGCGGTGAAAAAACATAATTCACGTGCACCCAAAATCCACCTATTCCTCCGCATCGCTGGCGCGCAACGACCCACCCATCCTTGCTGCAAAGGAACATCAACCACGCAATTCACATCTAAGCCATTGAATCAAAGCAAGCGGACACCGGGTAAATCGAGAAAAATGAAGATGCAGTACCAACTTTGATATGCATAGAAACTCAATAATGCTAGAACAAAAACATGGGGAGGCTGCGGCGGTAGGTGTAGCCGTGTAGGATTCCCTCATCTCTGTTCACCCGGGTGGAAGACGCTTATCAAAGAACAGACTTCGAAAAGAAAATAGCTAGGCCATTGGAAAGGATCCGGCATCCACCATGGCCATGAATATAGCTAAGCTCCCAACAGAGCTTCCAACAGATTCTAAAAATGGCCAGTTGAAAACCGCGAATCGAATCAAAACCTAAAAAATACATGCATATGGCATAGAAACTGTGGCACAAGACGCATAAAATTCAGGAAAAACAATCTTTCTACTCACTTTTGTTGGCAGATTGCCCACGCTATGACCATGCTGGGGTCAGATCGGGATGAGCGCAGGGGCTGCCATGCCTGCACTGGCTGAGAGCTGGGCCGGCCCTGAGATTTTGGGGGCCCAGGGCGAGGCAAAAAAAATGAGGCCCCTTACAACAATTATCGCCTATATTAGTTTGGATACTAAGCTAAGAGCAGTTGCCTAATATGCATTACCTATTCTGTTTGCACACTATACACATTCAACTCGATGTCCAAATTAAGAGTAAAGTACACTACCGGTCCTTAAACTTGTATAGACATGTCATCCCGGTCCCTAAACTCTCAAAATGGTCGTATAGGTCCCTAAACTCATTTCGGGTGTTAAAATAGTCCAATCGGGCATACACAGTAACTAATGTGTCTCGCTGGCATGTGGAGCCCAAATGTCAGCTCCATCTTCCACCTTGTCCCAATCGTGTGCTCCCTTTCTCTCTCCCTTTGAGCATAGCAGCGGCATTGATGGCTCCACGCGTAGCTTCATATGTCCTCTAGGCACCAGGCCAACGCAGCAGCACGCCGTTGACAACTACCGCCTGTTAGCCCTGCTGTCGTCGTGTAGCGTTGCTAGTGCTATGGAGACTAATATGAGGCTTCTCCGTCTGTGCATGGCAGACAACTTAGAGCATGAAAGATATAACCTGCCTCTGATTCACGCCCCCGCCGCCCGACCGCGGCTGTGGAACTGTGAGCA
This sequence comes from Hyparrhenia diplandra, assembly GCA_015847255.1. Classification (NCBI taxonomy): domain Eukaryota; kingdom Viridiplantae; phylum Streptophyta; class Magnoliopsida; order Poales; family Poaceae; genus Hyparrhenia; species Hyparrhenia diplandra. Next base: position 42,770 of record JADLZK010001331.1, on the reverse strand, counting down.
TGAGAGGTAAGCTGCTTCCAATTCGCGCCGCTCGGTCGAGCACTTGAGCCGGCCGTTTGCGCGCGCAGTCACGCACCACGTGTGTTGGCACTTGGCAGCCGCCAGGCCGGCACCGTGCTCGCCTGTGCATCCCCCAGGCCTCGCGTCCTTGCTCGAGCCACCCGCTCTCGCTGCCCGGTGGCCCTGCCGCCCCTGCACCTGGCTGCGTTGCTCTATGTCTGTGCACTCGGGAGAGAGAGAGAGTTCAATGGTGCTAACACAGAGAGAAAGAAGATAAAACTGACATGTCGTCCCCACCTGTGGATACGAGTCTAGACCCGTTTGGACTGTTTTGACACCCAAACTAAGTTTAAGGATCTAAATAATCGTCTTGAGAGTTTAGGGACCAGGATGACACACTCTTACAAGTTTAAGGACCGGTAATGTATTTTACTCTCCAAATTAATATCCACTGCTATCAAGATTATCTTGCCACAAATTGCTTACAGCAATTTTTTTCTTCCAAATGAAACACATTTTTCAATTTCTCCTTTACAAAATGTTTGGCAAAACGTGAGAACCAAACTGGTATAGCTATACATTCAAGCAATACGCATCAGGCTGAGCTGCACGGAGAAGTCACCATCAAGCTAGCTGAATGCTTATTACTCGATCAGTGATTATTTTTCAAGAGATAATTTGGAGAAGTAACTATCAAGGTAGCCGAATGGAATGGCTGCATGCATGGAACAGTTGCTCATTGTCAGAGAAGAGTGGGAGCAGCGTCGAGGGCCTCGAAGCGACCAACAAGGCATCCTCGGGGAAGAAAAAGTGGATAAGGTTTAGCAACGCTGTTGACAAGGATGCGGCAAGATGGTTGCGAATTTCAACGCCAAGAAGAACCACCTCTGAAGGCCGCTGACTCCAAGAACAAGCAGAGGGAATCGGAGTCTGCGGCAGCCACTCGGGACAAGCTCGCACTCGCGAGAGCACACGAGAAGCACAGACATGCTCGGGGCCATGACGGCTCGGGGGCCCGGGGCGGCCGCCCGCTCGCCCGCCCCCCCGGGGCCGGCCGTGGCTGAGAGGGCAGGCCGTGGCCATCCTGTCCGCCCTCGACCACACTAGGCAATGCGCCAAGGCTGACCAAGCTGCCGCCGGAGGCACCATCCACGTCGCCTCCAAGGGCCGTTGTGCGCCGCTGGGAGGGTGGAGTCCGCCGCCGCCGGTGGGAGAGGAAGTCCGTGCGCCAGGAGGGAGCATGTCCTGCGCCGTCGCATCTAGGAGGCTCGGTTGTGCGCGCGCCGTCCCGTGGAGGAAGGCCGCTCGTCGCTGGTGCGGAAGGAAGCCGCGCGCCGGTTAGGGGTAGGGCCGCGTTGAGGATGGTCATCCAGTCCGGCGCTGCCGCCGTCGCCGTCCCCGTTCGCCGTAGGGATCCGTGCGGAGCAGCCGGGTGAGGGGCGGACTAGGCCAGGCGCGCGGCGGCAGTGGGGGGTGAGGGGCGCCGGAAGGGTGGGGAGAGCGCCGGCGGATGGGGATCGGAGCTCGCAGGAGCGCGGGGGTCGAATAGGGCGGAGCTGATTTTGGAACCGTATAGAACGTGGGTGGGGAGCTGCTCGACGGCAATAGAAGAAAAGAAACCGAAACAATAAAAATTTAATAAAAAAATAATAAACCATAGGTGGGTGCCGGAGAAAATAATAAACCCGTGGGCCGGCAATAGAAGAAAAGAAACCGAAACAATAAAAATTCAATAAAGAAAATAATAAACCGAGAGGTGGGTGCCGGAGAAAATAATAAAGTCGTGGGCCGATGAGACAACGCCTTCCCATAGGGTTGGCCCGGCGTCGTGGCAACGCGGGCGGCGCTGGACTGGCTCGGGTAGTGAATATTATTCACTACCCAGGTAATATATAGTATACCTATATACTATGGTTTTTCCTTATTTTTTTTCATTGGGTTTTCAAGGAGTTTTTGCCTGGTATATCGATATACTTTGGTTTTCCCATAGGGTTTTCCAAAGAATTGAAGACTATGATTGACGATTATACAAGCGGTGCCTAGATCTAGGGGCACAATAAAGTCGCAAATAATTTATATCGCGGCCAGATAATTCACCTAAGTCACCTCCCACTCACGAAGATGTTGATACTTTGGACTCTTATGCAACTTGGACTCTATGTCTTTGAAGCTACCTTTGTGATGTATAATCTGATCTAATATGAAGTCACAAAGGCCAGTGATCACCTTTTATCTCTATCTCTTTTCTCGTCTACACAATTAGCATATAAGAGAGAGACTAGTGAGCATATATAGAGAGAGATATAAAGAATAGTGAGCATATATATATAGAGAGAGAGAGAGAAAGTAGTGAGCATATATACCAAGTCCGGGTATCAACCATGAACACATGAACCCTATCTATTTAATTTGTCCACTAAAATAATATAAATGAACCCTATCTATTTAATTTGTCCACTAAAATAATATAAAAGAGACTAAAAAATATGTCTAAAATCGAACACTACCACTAATCTACCCTACTATCTCCCAAACTAATCTACCCTACTATCTCTATATATATGCTCACTTTTTTTTTTCACTCGCCATTGGCGATGGTAAACTGTACCATTTAATTATCTATGCCCTGCCAATAATGTCATTTTCACATCGTGCTTGTGTGGTTAGAACAACCCAAAAAAATGCCTGCTGGTATATGCACTCATATATCAAGGTTGGGGAGCCTCTCTCCTCCCGTAGCTTATAATCAGAAAAAACGTGTACTCATACGAGATCGCTCGATATTTTCAGTACCATTTTTTAAAAAGCGAGAGAGAGGACGGTACTAAAAAATAAATAAATTAAAGACATGTTTCTGACTGCTAGGTGTATTTTTTGTCCACAAGGTATCTAGAACTCTTTTTTATTTGGATTTGGTTTTCCCCTTCTTAATAAAAAACGGGTGAATGACTTCGATTGAAAAAAAAAAAAACCCTCAGTGTTTGGGGTCACAGCGATTTTAAGAATCCTGATAGAAAAAATATCAAAATCCTAAAATTCCATTCAAACATATTCAAAATTCTAGAGGATTCTACCACACATGCATAGAATCCAAGAAACATCAGAGAAGATTATTTTTAGCCACAATCCAGATTTTAGAAATCCCATTCAAACATGCTCAGCTCATCAACCAGAAACACTGCGTCGTCGTAAGCATGATGCACGGTTGCTGGCTCATCTAGTGAGCGTCTTCCTCCTCGCAGTGCTTGGTGTACTTGGTAGCGTCCAGTAGGGCGTCCACCTCCCCAGGACTACTCGGCTTCACCTTGATCATCCACCCATCCTCGTAAGGGCTCGTGTTGATCTGGATCATCATCACGGAGATTTTGCATTATATATTGTCAAGGAGATCGAGATTAGTTAATTAATTAATTGCAAGTGCAAAACAAGGTGATCATCGATCGATCGATCGATCCAGGAGGCGAGCTAAGGGGCAAGCTTGCATGCAGTAGTAGTATAGTACCAGGCCGGGAGTCTCTGACAGTTTGGAATTGACCTCGACGACCTCGCCGGAGATTGGTGCGTTGACGTCGCTGGTGGCCTTCACACTCTCCACGTTGCCGAAGGATGCTCCCGCCGAGACCGTCGTGCCGGGCTCCGGCAGCTCCACGAACACCACCTCTCCAAGGTGGTCCTGTATGCAGCAATCAGCGATACATAAACCAAGTGTTCAGATTCCAGACCATTTCAATTTTAGTCATCCAACACCTATATATATTTTTCATAAAAAAAAACACCTATATATATTTCTGAACATTTTTTGTGGTCTGCAAATCAAATTAAGCGTGTGTCTGTGTGTGTAACTGTGTATGTTCAGTTCCAAATATTTGTCCCTAGCTTGTAATGTTTCTTGGAATTACTTTATCTCGTCAGCTAGTTCACTCACCTGAGCATGGTCCGTGATGCCAACAGTGGCCACGCCGTCGCCTGTCTTGACCCATTCATGAGACTGAGTGTACTTCAACCCATCATGAACTGCATGCGCATCACAACACACCAAAATTAACAAAAATACAAAGACTGTTACCATCAACATATACAAGACAGTAACCCAATGTTTGTTTCCCAGTAGAGGACCAGCATATATCAGAGACGCTAGCTACCATACCAGTGGAGAAGAATCTGGAGATAGAGAAGGCCGGGGCAGCGGCGACAGCCCCGGCTCCGGAGCCGGAGAGCTTGAGCGCATTGGCGGCTGATCTCGCCCACAGCCTCAGAGCCATCCTGCACTGATGATGTGCTGACCAGAGAAGAGGAAGGTGTAGATCTCTTTCTAGCTACTAGTAAAGGATCGAAAGCTAAAGCTAGTAGTGGTTGAGCAACCAGTGGTGGTGGACTAGTGGGCGAAGGGCAAAACATTGAGAGGATTGGATAGGGGATTGCTTTTGATTGTTTGGCTCAGGAAGAATGGTGTGCAAGGGATAGGATTTGTATGGTTCTGGAGTTTGCGTAGCCTTAATATCTGTCCTTCTTTAGAACTGCACCATTATTCTTACCAACTTGATCCCAAATCAAGGGTGGTTACGTACGGTTATTAAAGGTTATTACCGTCTGTAATGGGAGGTAGGACCCCACACAAGATCTTAAGTTTTTCTGAGAAATATTTTAATTACTATGATTTTCTTCGAGCTAAACTGATGACAAGAAGGCTAATTACACCATGGAAACACAAGAATTTTTTTTATGGACCTCCACAGTGATTTGCCTCCTAGGGCACATGAGACCCTGTGGAAAAGTCTAGCAACATTCTGGCTCTTTTTGTGGGTACTCTCGGTTTAAACTATAATTACACTGTGGCCTCGCGTAGAAATTCAAATAAACTGGGGAAAATACCAAACCAACTCCGAAAAATCTCAAACTTCGTGGTTGCTTCCCCATTTGCATGTGAAAGGCTCTGAAAAAGTTTGAGACCACTACAACATTGGCAAACATATGAACCACATAGAGCATAAGAACTACATTATATAGTCCTCGTTCGATGAAAGGGATCATGTGCCTCTGTGAAGGATGTGTAATCCTCATAGATAGAAATGGCTTGAATTTTTTTTTGCAGTCATGTACACCCAAAATATGACCCCACACAAGATCTTAGGTTTTTCTGAGAAATATTTTAATTACTATGATTTTCTTTGAGCTAAACTAGCGACAAGAAGGCTAATTACACGATGGAAACACAAGAATTTTTCATTGACCTCCACAATGATTTGCCTCCTAGGGCACATGAGACCCTGCGGGAAAAGTCTAGTAGCATTCCTCGCTCTTTTTGTGGGTACTCTTAGTTCAAACTATAATTACACGGTGGCGTCGCGCAAAATTCAAATAAACTGGAAAGTACCAAACCAACTCCAAAAATCTCAAACTTAGTGGTTGCTTCCCCATTTGCATGTGAAAGGCTCGAGAAAAAGTTTGAGACCACTACAACACCGGCAAACGTATGAACCACATGGGGCACAAGAACATTACAAAATAATTAGGAACCAGTTAAACTAGCTACAACCTTTCAAATAATTAACATAGTAAACACACTAATCATCATCATCGTCGGGGTCAATATTCGGTCCACCTTGCGGTCCATGCACACGAATGTAGGTTTGTAGAAATATCGGGTAATTGATGTCACGGATTAAGTATCCGCTTGAGTCGATGAAGGTCAATGCCCTTATGATTGCACTCTCTCGTCCCTCACAAGGCCGTAAAAATGCTCGACCATAGATGTAACCTACTGAACGACCACTTTGTCTAAGTCAAGAAACCTTGTGCATAAGTAAGATCGTGGAGCAAAATCTGCAAGTGGGAGAATAAAAATGAATGAAGATGATGTGAATCTATCTAATATGCAGTGTCTTGCCGCCAAGTGAATGTGCGCAGACCTTGTCATGTACCCCGACGACGAACAGTTCAACAATGTGTTTTGCGGCCTCATCTCAAATGTATGCCCATGAGGTAACCAGTGTGCCAACAAACGACGGCTCAACACACCAAGAGTTTCATCCATGTCGGGACCAGAGTAGCGAAGCATATTATTCATAGTGAAGTCCGGAACAGCTTGGTCACAGTTAAACATGCGTGCAAACCTATGGGGGCTGACAACGGCGATATGAAATTCCACCCAAACCACTACTGATCAGCATGTCAACTTCCAAAAGTGTGAGTCGCTTTTTGTCATTTTTAGCACCCTGCCTATCTTCGATCATGTATGATTGATGCTTCGGAAAATGAACTCTCACTCTGCCTAAGAAGTCCAGGGCCAGCAAAGAGCAACCATCTTTAACAGTATCAAGAAACAGGCGATGTGCATCCTGTAGGCTAATCTGTACCTTTGAATCATCTGAAACATCTATGATAAAAGGTGGTGAATCTGTGACGAGTGGAAAAGACATGGGTTGCTGCGGCAAAGCTGTCCAATAGCTTGCATACCACCCCATTATAAAATGTGTTGGCAAGGGTAATTCACATTCGCTAGCTGAACCAGTACTTGCCACAATGGAGTGAAAAAATGTTATCAAGACTGCTGTACAAGTGGGCTGCACTAGCAAGTCCAATGCTCCGCCGAGTTCCTCGGGCAATTGAGACCGCAGCCATGAAAACTTCAGGCCGAATGTATGCACCTGTTCCTATCGAAACACAATAAGAACAGAGCCATCCAGAAATAAAAGCGGCCAGGAGTTGAACACGGGTGTAGCCTCTTCTAAACTTCATTAGCTTATCGAGAAAAATAAAGACAGAAGGGCATAAGTTCTCCGTTACCTCCAACACGGAAATTTAGTCCCTTTAGTAGAGGATCCTCGTGTGATGCAAAATAAGATGACGGGAGAGGAATGTGTTGTTGGCCCTCCAAATGTTTTGAATCTTCAAGAAAATAATATACCCAATCCGTTAGTAGAACAGGCCGGCGGACAACATCTGCACTCTTTCCGTCATTAAGCCAACTCAATTCCGCATAAGCCTTGAATAGTTCCCTGGCCACTCCGTCATTCACATTACCATCTGGAACGTATTCATCATATACACGGCCAGATATTGGGATGCCCATTGCCTCCTGAATAACCATCAAGGGATAGCCCATCTCACCTTGGTTAGTTGTGAGAGTATGACCATCAAAATTCCAGAATGATATGAAAGCTTGTATCAAAGGCCATGACAGGTTGACTTTGTATAGGAAAGCCAACACACCTTTCAAGATCCCTGCTTGTTCAAGACGGTGTCTCTCATAGTTAGAAACCAACGTAGCTCTAGCCCATAATAAGAACTTCGGGCTTGGTAGAGCACCAGCGCATAGGCGAGGATCGCTGTCATGCCACCATATGCCTTGGATGGGTACTTTAAAAATTCTTGCGCAACCGTGGACACCAGCGGGCGTGGCGCCCCATTATCTTGAGGAGATCCTTCAAGTGTCGGCTCCAGAGTGATGAAGACTTGTCGTTCTGAGTTCGCCTCTTGATTAGAACCAACAGCTACCTAACGACGCCGTAGCATTGTTAGCGCAAGCGGCGGTGTCACTAGAAGTTGAGGCGGATTCATGATCGCCCCAGCTCCGATGAGCAGTTTCGGTTTTCTTGACAGACCTTCGATCCCCAAGGCAGAAGTTATGCACAAATTCACATCCTCCAGGTAGTGCTTTGGCCTAACACTGAAGAATCTGCCAAATCTGCAACGTCACATTGGGGCTCATATTCAGCCCGCCACATATTTGATCCATCCCCTTTAGGATCCTGTGTTGGCTGCAAAAAGGGGTAAAACATTTACATACTGGTCAACACATGTTTTCATGCAACAAATATATACATATGTATATATACGGCGTTGTCTAATTAAAAGAGAGAGAGATAGAGAGGTGTGTAGGCGTGCTCGTCCCGGCCATGACTTTTGTTATCTCTAGCATCGGAGCTCGTGTGGCCAGAAACAACTTCGTTTGGCTCTTCTCTAGCCTGCCTCTGCTCATATTTATTGCGGTTATCATAATCTTCAGCATGACGACGCAAATCTTCACACTGCCTGCCACGATCATCATAGCGGCGGCGACCTTGACGAGCTGGTGCGTCAACACCCATCTGTTCTCCAGATATGCAAGGTCTGTTCACGTGGCGCCCCAGTGAACGACTACGGCTGTAATCGTTGTTGTATCGCCACTCGGATTGATGCTGAGCACGATCATAGTGAGTAGGTGATCGATTACGCTGATGGGCACCGGGCGACATGTCTCTTCGACCACGCTCCCCATATCCGTCATCCTGATCATAGCGGCTGTACCTTCGGCCGCGCCCCTCGTGTTCATCAGTCCGATCGTAGTGGTTGTGCCTCCGGCCACGCTCTCCATAGTCATCAACCCCATCATAGTGGTCGTAGTTCTGTGGCCAATCCCCTTGACGCGGTGGCCGGTAATGTGGTGATGTTTGCCCCCGTCGTGGCCTTGCCATCGGATCGTTGGAAAACAACCGAGTTCTACCTAACAGGATCAAGACATAAATCAAGACATAAAGATACAAATCCATTCATTGTCATGATGACAGAGGTAAAATACGGGAGTACATATTTAGTAAGAATGATAAACAGGGAAAAACAAAATTATATATCACATGGCATTCTACGAATCCTATCCTTCAATCAAAAATGAAAAATACGAAAAAAAAAAAATGAGAAGATGCTAGGATAAGTGTACACAGAACAAAGAACTTTAGTGAAACCTGGCCTGAGCAAATGGAGTAATTTTTTTTCTGATAAGATGGCAGAGCACTAACAGTAATGGAAAGACACCGGCGTACGAGAGTGTACATAACAAAATGGAAATGAAGAGGGGTACTCAATCAAGATACAACTTACCACACACCTGTAGCTGTAAGGGCCAGGATCGGAGCTAGGACGGGGTGCCCCCAGTCCTGACTGCTCCGCCGCCGCCGATGTTAGTCGAACTACTGCTCAAAGGTAGGTCACAGGGCGCCGCCCTTTGTACTCTACGACGCGAAGCCGGGATGCGGCGCAGGCAAATGTGCGGACTGCAGACTGTGGAGGAAATAGATCACGGAGTATCCGCACATCTAAGCACTCGACGAATACAAGTTCTGGTTCCCCTTTCTTTTAGCCAAAATTTGACCGAGAGAGGGTCAGCCTCCTACCAGATTTTGCCGGACAAATTGGTCGGTTTCGCACAAGATTAATTTTGCCGGACATATAGGCTAAGATTATACATAGTTTTGCACCAAGTCGAGTCCCTGCTCAATTTCATCGCATGAACTCTACTTGTTGGGGGGCATTTGTAAGATAAAATTTTGGCATCCCACGGCCACTTACTACAAGTTAAATGAAGCCTAATTTGATAATGGCGTGATGCTTAGGAAATATGTGTTATATTGAGAATGTTTTCTTTAGGCTGCAAAGGGTTAATTAATTGGTGAATGAAATATGATTAATCAAAGTGGGCCGATCCACTCGCGAGTGGCCCATCAAATGTCACTTCTCATGCATATATATATGCAGCATGTTGATTAATTAGTATCGGCCATTAGCAGCCCCTAATCTTAATCTTGGGCCTTAAGAGGTGGTTTGCGCATGGCCCATGCAAAGCACGTAATACATACTTGCTAGCTTCCTTGCCTAAAAAGCTAGCAGGTGTGCACATGTTCATATCTCTTCTCAACCCGCCTATACATGTACGTTTGTACAAATAAGCCGCTGCATGCACACCGTAAACCTCCGAATGACCTGCGTCTCTTGCCTGGCTATTGTCGCATGGAGAGCGTGGATGGCCGCATGTCGTGTCCTGTCGTTCCGCTCACCCGCGCACAGATCAAAGGCTGGCTGTTTTCGCCACTGTTCAGAGGTGGACGACGCCTGCATGCCCCTGGTGTTGTGCTCACTCGCGTATTGAGGCCCGGCGGCAAGGGCGTATGTGCGGTAGCAAGATCGGCATTGGCGGCAAGATCGTCAGCGGCAGCAAAGATCGGCAGCATGAAACGTTCATGACCACCGTGGCAGCCCGGCAGAAGCACTCTCTTCAGCTCAACAAAGCTCGACTCAGCTATGAATCCAGCGATGATCAACATAGCAATGAAGAAGAAGAAATTGAAGCAACGTCGCCCCAGCGAGAGCACCATGGCAGCAGCAAAATGGCAAACAAGATCGGTGCAGCAGCAAGATGATGATAGAAGCAAGGAAGCATAGCAATTCAAGAGAAGAACAAGGCACGAACGAGAAGATAGAAGAAAAGAACAGCAAGGAAGATCACCGTCATTCCAGCTCAGCTTATCCATGAAGACCATCACAGCAGCTCAACAATGGCCCACCGCGGCAAGCCTTTGACAAGCAGCACCATCCGTCAATGTCTCTACTGCGGCAGCAAGCAATGGCAGCCCGGCAGCGCCACATGATGAGTCTGTCCGACCTCAGCAACCATCTATATCTCACCTGACATCCAGTGTCGAGCACGGCGCAAGAAGCAACAACTTGGCAAGTGTTGACAGCGATAAAGCACCTCCAGCTTCAGCAACAAGAAAAGACAGCCGACAGAGCATCCGGTGGCAGCAAGCATGTCAACCTGGAAGTGTCTTTGACGGCCCTGCATCTTTTGACAAGCCCATCGGCGATCCAGGCCATGTGGCAGTCCAGCTCAGTGGCATATATAGCCCGACGATGCATGCAAAGCTTATATACATTGCAAGTACATGAATCAAACAAGTTAGCAAGCCGGGCCTTTCTACCACATATATGTCAAAGAAGAATATAGAAGAGAGACTATAGTTCCGTACAAATGTTGTATGTGCAAAGTACAAGCTTGACCAGATCACAAGCCAGCTTTAATGATATGCATATTGCTCGGCGAGTTTTCCACACATACATGAATTAGCAGACGACTAAGTGTCAAACCAATGATCCCATAAGTTTACACGACAGAGAAGTCTTCTGAGTATTACATCAGCACAAGTCTCACAACTACCACCACCTTTCCGCATTGTCAAGGCCGGTGAACCATATGAAGTCATTCCCTTCCCCAGACCGACGAGGCTGGGATATTTCGTTTCCGCGACCGACGAGGCCGGAATTATTTGTTCGTGACCGACGAGGCCGAACACTTGACTTCATTATGGGATCCGCATGATGAGGCCAGATACCTTTGCTAGAGGCCGACGAGGCTCTAGCAATTCACCATTTCATTTTATTTGTGCTTATGCATATACATGGAGACAACTCTTATTTATTCTGAGACGACAATGATGACCATCGGCATAGCTTAATCGGAGGTGTTTCGCGGCCCAACGCCGTGGATGTAATTAACTGGCGGCCTCACGAGGCCCCAGGAACCAGAAACCATAAAATCCCCTGATTGTCAGATGAGGCCCGGCGTGAATGTATATATTAAAGTGGAAAATTATACTTTGTAATTCTCTGATGAATAATAAAGTGACATTTCCCTGAACTCTTGTCTCTTGTGTTTTATTGCACATTTACTCAATTTGTATACGAATGTATACTGGCACGCCTGCGCATATTTGTACTGAGTAGTACAACCCGCGGAACACGAAAGGTCGCCTTAGTGATTTTTCTGGCGAAACAAATTTATAGCAGTTGTTGAGGGCAGGTAAATCACTGCCGAGTGTTAAGATACCCGGCAATGAATACAATATCACTACCGGTTATTTGTTATGTAGCCGGCAGTGAATACAATATCACTACCGGTCATTTATACGTAGCCGACAGTGAATTCGCAGTCTCGTCACTTCACTCAGTTTTGCATGCATGCATGCATTGTTGCAGTGCTTCTGCATATGTATGAGTAGATGCTTCACGCAAGCTGGATTCCATATCACGTTCTATGCAGCATATTTGTTTTTACTGACATAGAGGCCATATGGATGTGAATAAAATTTATTATCTGTTGTATTTTTTGTTTGTTACATATATAACTTTAATTCATTCACATTAGATTTGGATATCATTTGTATTTTCCTCGACTTTGCAAAGATATTTCATTGACGCAACCGTCTTTTATTATGTTTGATGAAGGGTAAAAAATGGAAACTCAAAGATATCAAAGGGACAATCAACATCCATAACAAACAAAAAAATACAACAGATAAGAAATTTGATTACATATATTTCCAAAACAAAGACCTTACATAAAACTAAATATACGGTAACAAAGACCAATTCACGGGTAGGTCAATGCTACAATCAAAGTGTACAAACAAATTAAAATTTAACCACCTAAGTAAGTCTCTTCTAGCATCTCCGGGGTTGAAGAAGTGACGAGACTGGCTGAAGAACTTCCCTTCAGGAGGTTGGAGGATGAGATTCATCGGGAGCTTTGTCTTCAGCCCAAACTTGACCAGCGGGATCGAAGGATGAAGTCATAGTAACTTCGTCCAATGAGGATTGTTTTTTCGTGGATCCATATGATTCGGATACTATATGCCCATGTGCCTAGGGTTTTGGTTAGACATTTCCACCCCAAAACACAAGGACTCCGGACTCTTAATATGAGTCCGAGTAGGATCCTAACGGCGGATCCTAGCACTGTGAATCATGGCACCCACAGAAGCTGCAAGCTCAGGTGTCTCTCTATCTTCAGTAGGACTCTTCTAGCACCTTTTCTGTAAACCATTTTCTTAGACTAGGCATATCTATATGTGGAGGGCTTTCTCCCAAAGAAAGGCCATATGTATGTGGAATTGGAAAGTACTACTAGCAAAGAAGATCGGGGATGAAGAACAAGGAAAATAAGCAGAAAAAGATTTCCTAGATCCAAAACCCATGACACTAAAATTCAAAACTAAGCCCTCTCAGTATTTTGAGGAGAGAATAGCAACTACGGGATGAACCAAAAATGCAAGAATAGATAGGAGAAATCAGTGCAAAACACAGCGTCCCCTTGCCGTTTAAATAGGCGAGATGCTGTGGTTGAGGCGACTGTCGTTGTACGGAGGACGTGGCAGCAGTGTGCCAGCATTGGTGCAAAGGGCCACCGCCGACGAGTTGAGAACTGTGCGGCCGTTAAATATTGCGAAATCACTATGTAGGGTCGAGATGGGGACTAGGGGGTGAATAGTCCTTTATAAAACTAATTGCGCCGGCTAAACAAATATAATACGGAATTAAAACTATTCGTTTAGCCAAGACTTCACCCCTCTAGCTATGACTCTAAATCACCTCACAAAAGATCCTACACAAAGCAAATGAGGTGATAAGCCTAGCTTGAGCTCCTAACCGTTTCTATTGCAAGGTCACACAAACCTATGCACTAGTACTTCAAACAAGGGTGAGCTCCTACACAATTCAAATGAGCAAAAGCACAAAGTCAACCTAAGCTCACTAGATGCACAATGGACAAGGCGACACACGCCTAACCCAAAGGCTCAAATTACTTAGCTACACAAACTAAGCAAAGCAACTAAACAAGCTACACAAGCTAGTAATTGCAAGAACTACTCCACAAGCACACGCACAAGTTATATATGAATGTGAATACAAAGCTTGTGATTTGGAGAATGCAAACCACCGAGAAGAGTAGACAAGTTGACACCGGTGATTTTTTTACCGAGGTATCGGGAAGCTTGCCAACTTCCCCTACTCCTCGTTGTGTCGACCAACACCTTGGGTGGTTCCTTCGGTGTTTCACCTAGATGGTTCTTCGATGTGATCCGCAAAATCACTTGCCTCTATAGGCACGCCCGCAAGGCACCGCAAAGACACCACTCTCAAGTGAGCCTCTCAAGGCACCACGATTGAACCCACACACACAAGTGAGGTAACTCAATGACACGCTCTACTAGTGTCGCTCTTCGCGATCCCCGCGAGGTGAGGACGAACCTCTCACAAATCCTCATCCAGAGCACTGCACAATCTTCCTTGCGTGCTTCATGAAGTCTCTTGCCACCAAGCCGTCTAGGAGGTGGCAACCTCCAAGAGCAACAAGCACACCAGCTTGCAACACGATAGCCTAGTGCCACACGATGCAATCTCTCAAAGCAATCGCACTAGAATCGCTCACTCACTCAATCGGATGAACACTATCAAGTTAGAATGAGTGGAAGGGCTCTCAAGCACCACAACACAAGCCACCAAGGCCCAAGTGTGCTCAGCAACCTGCCATGGCCGACCATAGCAAGTATATATAGGCTCCATCCAAAATAGGGTCGTTGGTGCTTCAAACAACAGGTTCTGCGTGTTGACCGGACGCGCCGACCGGACCCGTCAGTGAGTCCGGTCGATGGGTCCGGTCACACCCGACAAGCCAGGCTGACACGCTGCGAAGTGCGTCCGGTCAAGGGTGATGCGTCGGTCATGCATCCGTGGATCGTCCGGTCGATCCCCCTGAAGTTGACCCCGAAAACATGCTCTCTGGAATTCCTGACCGGGACTCACCGACCGGACCGTCCGGTCGAGTCATCTTGCGTCGATCACGAGTCCGGTCACAGGGTCCGGTCAGGCTTGAGCTGCGAAACAACGTCGTTTCTCCATCTCCTTTGCTCCAACTTGCTACCCGACAAGTATACCAACTTGAGCACGAAGAATAGCAAGTTCTCAGCGCCACGATGCATCTGGTGCAATAGAAAATAAGCATTTCATTTTCCCAAACCCAACTCAACCCTGCAAACCATCGCCGCCTTTGCAAATGTGCCAACACCATCAAGTGTACATCTCCATGTGCAAGTGTGTTAGCATTTTCACAATCATTTCAAAGGACGGGTTAGCTCTTACCACGCCACTCGATCCTAACATGCCGCAAAGTTAGATCGCTCAAGTGGCACTAGATGACCGATATGCAAACAAGTTTGCCCCTCTTGATAATACGGCCATCTATCCTAAATCCGGTCATAAACTTCTCTAAGCACCAATGACCGGCGAAATGAAATGCCCTATAGGTTATACCTTTGCCTTGCGTATTTCCATTCCGCTCCATCTCCAAGTGTCGATGCAACACATGCACCAACACGATCAAGAATGATATGATCCACTTCATATCATCACATGACCTTCTTGGTCCATCGATCTTGACCTCACTTGCTCTTCACCGTTGCGTCGGTGTTGACGGTCACCAACGACATACTTTTAACGTCAACATTCTACCAATAAGGGGTTGAAACTATACCTTACTACACACATATACATTTATTACTAATATATTTCCACTTGTAGTGTCCGAAATGTATTTTGTAGTATTTATAATAAAACAGGTGGAAAGACGACCAAAGTACGCAACCCTAGAAAGCGCATTTCAGAATACTTCAAGCCCAGGGTGGAAATGGACCAAAACGCCAGAGTTGGGCCGAGCAAACACCACCAGCAGACTTTTCAGGCCCAACAACGCCACCCTGCCGAAGCCCGAATTTTGCCGAGCCCAGGGGGGTGCGCGCGCACCCCAAGGTGCGGCCGCACCCTCCCCGAGGCGGCTCGGGCCCCCAGTTTGGTGAGGCGGTGCATTACCTTCCATGGAGGGCGCGTTGCCGACGTTGGTTGGTCGGTTTAGCAATTTAGGCGGGTGTACCAAGGTCGGTTTGGCTCCTTCCATATGGGGAGGGACATTTTCTAACAAGCCCCCTCTCCTCTACCTATAAAAGGAGGCCCTCTCCCCCTCATTCAACACACACCTCACAAGAGAGCTACTCTCTCCTCTCCACTTCTTCTTCTTCCTCCTCCTAGTAGGATTAGTAGATTAGGATGTGGAGCTAGGCAATAAAGCTACTAAGGAGGGCTTGGCTCCTTGGAAGATGGATTCCGGGAATAAATCTTTCTATGGTATTCTTTCAAAGCCTTGCTCTTATCTTATCTTGGTTGTGCATTAGGATTAGAGTCTTCATGTTATTTCTATACCTCATGATTTATCCTATGATCTAACATATTGTTCTTGACATGATCATGACACATGAACTAGTCTATAGTTTCTATGTTGTGATTCGTCATATAGAACTTTATGCTTAAACCATTCATGCAATATAATTGAGTAGTGTCGGGATTGTCTTTGAATGGCGGTTCGTTGTGTCCTTCTTGCTTGCTCGTGTTCTATTCCGTCCATCCGTAGGGTGGGGACCATGGGGACATGAGTAGTGTCCTAGTATCGGGGGCGAGGTGTCCTGGGATGCCGTATCCTTCGAATATGACGGCATGCTACGGTTGAGGGGGTAGGCGGCGGGTCATGACAAGCCTTGACCGTCCCTTGAAATCCCCCACGTTCGTATGTTGTGTAGGAGTCTAAAGTGCCTTTTTATTGGGCGGATGCTCGGGAAGGTCCTCCCCTGTCCATTTCATTCTCGACTCCGACCTCCCGCTCATGCGTGTTGCCCGACTATCAACGGGTTCTATGCACAGACCATGACTAGAATCAGATGCTCCACTTAGGACTTTCTTTATTCCTTATTTATCTTTATCCTTAAGTTTGGCTTGAGTGAGTGTGTCAAGTTATCCCTTTACCGTTCCCTTATATCCCTCATATGAGCATTGGTCTATTACATAGTCATGTTATCTTGTTCATGTCTCTATTAGATTCTTTTCCACCATGCCTTCCTTTGGGAAAATATAAATAACGATACCCTAAATATCTCCGGGTGAAATGCTACAATGATAGATTCGTAAACTGCGGATGAATATCTTATTTGGCAAGATCTATCACCGTTGATGTACCTAGTGTTATGTAACACCCCGGTGTTACAGGGCTTGCTTAGCACTACTTTAAGGCTTAAAAGAAATTAACAAAACAAATTTCACAGTTTTTCAAATCGCAACGCACATGAAATGATAAGTAATTCCTATGAACGGAATTTTATAAGAGAAGTATATATATATATATATATACACTCGTATATTTGTTTTGATAAGTATTTTGTTTTTTTTCGAACCGAGGACCCCCCATTTCCATTATCAAGATAACGGAAATACATTGTGAAAGATTACATATAGAAAAGATAGCAGAAGAACGAGAAAAACGATAATGGTTGCTTCAAAGACCTAGGCAACACCCAAACCGATGCTCGATCGGAGGGACTTGAAGACAAGTACTTGCGTAAGACAAACGAGGAACTAAACTTCAGGTGTACTAAAAGACACTATTGTCTACTTGTAGAGAATCTAGATTAACATAAGACTGGACAACTTCGATGCGGCTAGAAGACCGGGCCCGATGAACCACCCTTGCGGTCTTGTCTTTTGGTTGATGCTCCTTCTTACGCTTTTTGCCCAAAAGCTTAACGACCACCGCATCATCTTGTTCACAGCATCCTCCAACACTTCTTTCTCGATTCCCCGTGAATAATCCCGCCCAGAATTCATGAGGGAACAAGCACAAATGGACAATGGACAATGGTGTTACGGTTTTGGATCTTCCAAAGCACGATTGTTTCTATTTTTCCATATTGACCAACAAATGGCCGCAATTCCTAAAGAATGATATTTAGCACCATATGGGATCCATTTTTCACACCACTTCAAGCTTGTCTTAGATTTTTGGGATATCATTAGCACCTAAGCAAGTTGCAAAGGTCCCCAAAACCTGTTTTAGCCATGTTGCATTGAAATAACGGATGATCTGCAGATTCATCTCGAATTACAAAAAACAAGACACCGTGATTTCGAGGCCAATTCCTTTTTTCATATTATCTCTAGTTAGTATTGCATTGTTGAGAACTAACCACATGAAAATTTTGATTTTCTCTCGGGATTTTAGATTTCCATATCTTCTGTGATCATCTCCAAAGATCATTTTCGCTTAATGCTTTATAGACAGGACTTGACTGAAAATTTAGAATTTTTTTCCATATTTCCGAATACTAAGTCCGACTCTCAACAAGTAATCTTATCCAAGGCATCTTGCGGAATGGAAAGCCAACATTCTTTACTTTTCTCATCTAACCATCTTGTAAAAGTGATTTTTTCTCGATCGAGATAGCCCGGTGTACTTTGATCTCTTTCTGAACACACCATTCATATAACTCGGGGGGAACATAAGCATAAGAGGTTTGTCATATAACCAAGTGTCTATCCAAAATAGAGTAGATTTACCATTCTCGCACTTTAATTTTTCTACCTTGTAAGTAAATTTTCCTCGATTTTCAAAGAGGTCAGCCCAATATAGCTGAATCAGATTGTTTGTGTTTCACACTGGATATGCTATTTTTATGGAGGTATTTATATTTAACAATATCCTGCCATAAACCTTCTTCTGTATCCAATTTCCACAACCATTTACAGAGTAAGCTAAGATTCAGTTTTCTAATGTTCTTGATCCCAAGCCCTCCTTTCTTTTTGTCTTTACAAATTCTCGGTCCATCTTATAAGGTGGTATTTTTTTTAGTCCCACCACCTTGCCAAAAGAAGCTTCTCATATTTTTATCCAAATTACTCACAATGGTTTTGGCAAAAGATATAGGGACATCGATATATAGGTGTATTAGTTAAGCTAGATACTATCAACGTTTTCCTCCCAAAGAATTGACATGGTATTTCCTTTCCAAGCACAAAGTTTTTCTCACTTTTTTTCTTGTAAAGGTAACCGATCTATATTGTGTAATCTGGCTGGGGCTTCACAGGGGACCCCAAGATATTTGATTGGGAAGGTTCCCACTTGACAAGTGAAAATTTCAGCATAATATTTGCCCAATTATCTTCATCATTTATAGTGATCACTTCGCTTTTAAGGAAGTTTATTTTGAGACCGACCATGAGTTCATATAGGTATAGCAGGAATTTCGGGTTTCTAGCCCCTTCAAGGCTGTGTTTGAGACATATAATAGTATCATCGGTATTGTAGTACAACAACGCCGTTGGGGATTATGTGATCAATTAAACCACAAAACTTCTTATTCACTTGTGCTTTAGCTATCATCCTTGTCAAGCCATCGGCTACAAAGTTGAATAATATTGGGGATAGGGGATCCCCTTGCCTTACTCCCTTGTAACTTTTGATGTAAGATCCAATGGAATTGTTGATTTTAACACTTACAAAGTACCACCGGTCACAACTTCCTTTATCCAAATCCACACCACTTTGTTTGAGAAACCTCTTGTCGCTAAACACCAAATAAGAAATTCCATTTTACTTTGTCGTATGCTTTCTCAAAATCAAGTTTCAATACAATTCCTAACTGCTTTTTCTTTTGTTTCATGTAGAATCTCATGCAAAGCCATCACTCCACTAGTGATGTTTCGCCTTCATGAATGCAGGTTTGGTGTGAATGAATAAGTTTTTCGGCGACTTTTTCAAGTCGTAGGGTTAAGGTCTTAGTCAACAATTTATATAGACAATTCAGTAGACAAATTGGCCGAAATTGTTGAATTTTGGATGCATCTGTGACCTTTGGTAGCAAGGTTATGATCCCATAATTAATCCTACTAATGTTTACTTTCCCTTTATGGAAGTCATCAAAGAATTGTATTACATCAGCTCTTATGATATCCCAACATTTTTGGTAAAATTCAATTGGGATTTTATCTGGACCTTCTTTGCTTTGTTACATTCCATTTGAAATAAAGCCTCTTTTATTTCTTTTTCGGAGAAAGGCTTACAAAGCTCCTCATTTTCATGCAAAGTTACTTGCTCACACTCATCCCAAATGGATGCATCAATCTGTATGTTATGGTCATCAGTTGGACCAAACAACATGGAATAATATTCAAGAGCATGTTTTAATAAGTTTTCATTTCCTTCAATAGTCACTCCATCATCATCAAGAGATAGAACTAGATTCTTTCTTTGTCTACCGATGCTACCTTATGAAAGTAATCGGTATTTAGATCCCCTTTCAGCAACCACTGCTCATGAGATCTTGAGAACCAATAAGCCTCTTCTTCTTCTAGTGATTTCTGGACTTGAACCAATAGGCTCATTTTCTTGAGATATTGCTCATCATTTAAACCATCGCCTCCTCAATTTCTTCTAAACTTGCTAGTTCCTCACTTATTCTGGCTCTCTCTTTTTTAGCTTCCCCTTGCTGATGGAAACCCCAGCCTTTAAAATATTGCTTAAACAATTTCAGCTTTTGCTGAATTTTGTCTAATGCAGAGACAGCTCTACAAGGCTTGTCTCATATTTTCTTCACATTAGGTAAGAAGTCGTGGTTAGATAACCAACTTAGTTCAAATTTAAACTCAATCCTCTTTACAGGGCTTACTATGGCCAGAGGTAATGATTAAAGGGTTGTGATCCGATACTTCTCTTGGAAGTTTTTGACTATGATGTTTGAGAACGTATCCTCCCAAGAATTGGACATTAAAATTCTGTCCAATTTTTCTAATGTAGGATCTTCTTGATTATTAGACCATGTGTACACACCACCAGTCATAACCGGCTCTCTCAACTCATAAAAGTCAATTAATGAGTTGAGAATCCCAGAAAAAATCTCTTTATGATTGCTGGTTTGTTCCTTTCAAAAGCATATCTAATTATATTAAAGTCTCCACCCACAATGTATGGTTCATTGCATTTAGAAATGAAAGAAGCAAGTTCAAATAAGAAATTAATTTTTCCATCATCATGTGCTGAACCATAAACTACAATCAGTTCCACTTGATTTTGTTTACTTTATCCCAAAGGTTCGGGTTGTAACATAAACTCACCTTCCTCAAAGGAACAAACATCATACAAATCTATTTTAACACCTGCCAAGATACCACCCGATTTCCCTTTAGAAGGGATATTAAACCATGTGTAGTCTTGTCTAGGGTCAATTCTTTTGAGTATTCTGTCATCACAGTTTTGTACCATGGTTTCCTGTAATCCTATGAAATGGAAATCATATTCCATTATTAAAGATTTAAGAAAAGTAGAACATCCTTTCTTCCTTAGACCCCCTGTAGCTTCCATATCAAACCCACGTGGTTCCTATCATTTAATAACTATTTGTTTAGTAGCAAAGAGAAGTGGCTTTACAAGGCCTTCCTCTTTTCTTTTGTTTTTGCATGGCAGGAGCTTCCTGTCCATGTCTTTTGTTTATAGGACTTGGGGAAAAAGAAACTTTCTTTCTCCTGTCTCTCTTATTCTTTCTTGATTCAACAAGAGTGAAATTCTCAATATCGGAGTTCTCATCCTCTTTATACCATTCTATCTGCTGAACAGACTCATTTTCCCCACCATTATCACAAGCATCTATTTAAAAAATAGCAGAATCCTTGACAAGTTCAGATTGTTTTATAAACATATCATTTCTAGCTTGTTCTAGGTTTTTTAACAAATCAAAAGTTGCAAAATCATTTGGATCTAGGATAACACCCATATCATGAGATAAAGAACACATGTCATGACTACTCAAGACAGAGAAAGAGTTGGAATTGGCTGAATTACCTTCCAGACCCCTCTTCTGGGCAGCTTTGGTTGCATTTTCCATTGTGTGATTCTTGGTGGCTTCCTTGAGACGCTCACTCCTCCTCCTTTGCTGATCCAGAGCTTCGAGACCTTTTGTAGACGCCATCTTCACCTTGCTTCAGTTTTATAGTCTCCTCACTTTTATCTCGTATCCTTGCCAACAGTTATCTCCCCTTCATCTACCTTGTTAAACTTCCCCACTTCCCTATTCTCTGGTAGATCAGATGCCTTGCAGTGTACCATGTTGTCTTTAGTTTTATCAAGTGTTTTGTCAACATTCACACTCCCTTTTCCTGCCAAATCTGGCTCTACTACTTCTATGACCTCTGGTATATCATCAGCACTCTCTTGTGTATTAATGATATTATCATCAGATAGAAATATTTCAGGAGATTCAGATGCTGTTTTAGCTACAGCAGTTTGCTTAGACTGTGTCATATGCAAAGATAACTCCAGTGCTACCTTAAGATCAGTTTGATACTCTTTTCCAAGCATGAAACCAATCTGCTCAGATGATTCAGCCCCATTCTTCCCAGTTGTCTTACTGGATTCCCCTGTAATTCTTCTCAATCTTGTTTCAAAGGATTCCTCCTCAGATTCAGATTCTTCCAGAGTGTCAGGTATGAAGACTTTACCTCCCATTTCAGTTTCATTGTCCCTCTTGTAAGCCTTCTGTGCATCATTCATCAACTTAGTTTGACTCTTTCTCTTGAAGTCTACCTTTGGTGGGGCTGACCAGATTTGTTGCAACTGTTTACCCCCCTCAAGTTGTTTGCCATTTTCTTCCATCCCATCAGCATTATCAGACAGAGATTCCCTTCTGATTCTCTCCTCCTTATGAGACAAAGATGGAGCAGGTTGGCTCTTTTCTCCAATTAAGATGCTACTTTTCAGTACTCTAGGAGCCTGATCCACAGGGACTTCTCTTTCAAAGCCAAACAACTTTCTGTGTAAACCAAGATAACACTCAGCTGTTTTAGGCACTCTAGCAACATTCCTGCAAGCAATTCTAAGCCTCACATAGTCATATCTGTACCTTGTTCCTTCATCCACTTCCATTGTCTTTCCAACCAGTCCTCCCACTTTAGCCAGTGTTATTAAAGCTCTCTGGTCTGCTGGTATACCACTAACCCTGAACCAAGCTTCTTCAAGAATGTCATCATCACCCATTGAGGGTGACCATGGATCAATCTGCACCTTAGCACCATTCTTGAGGATCAAATTCTTCAACCTACACCATTCTGTAGCAAGCTTGATGATGGGAACCTCAACAGAATTTGGTGTCATCAATGTGCCTAGCTCTCCATTTCCAAATTGTCCCCAATAAGATCCATGAATTCCATCTCAATTTGTCCGAAGAAGCAATGCCATCGATACAAATCAACACAAAGTACTAGCCTTTTCCATTGCCACTCTAGGATCAATGCATTCCTCAATGAACAGGAAACTCTGATTTTCCACTTGTACAGCACACAGTTCTGGTCCTACATTCCATGGCAGGCAGTTCTTGCAATCATAAGTAGAGTGGTTCATAGCACCACAAATCTCACAAATCTTCTTCTTACAATCCAGAGCTATATGACCAAGCAAGCCGCAGGACTCACATACTGCCTGTTTATCACCTTCATTAAGCTTATTCTTGCCATACTTCCTACGACAGTCTTTTGATTCATGATTGTACAGACCACAAAACTCACAAGGGATTTTCTTCAAACTTCCCTGTTTCCTACGACAGTTTCTAGTCTCATGATTGTATAGTCCACAAATTTCACAAGGCATCTTCTTCTGAGCATTAGCAGTAGTATTGGAGTCAATAGTGACTGGGTTTTGCATAGTACCTTCCTTATTCTGGCTGGTAGCAGCTTCACCAGTTGCAACATTCTTGTGCTTCCAGTCTGCTTGCTCATCTTTCTTGACATCTTTGCCTTCCCACTTGTCATCTGCCAGATCCACCTTTGCAATCTGTTTCACCTCTTCTGCTTCCTTGTTGTTTAGATCTTGATTTGCTTTGCCCTGACTCTGGTTTTGAGAAGCTTCTGCAGTATCACCCTTCCTATGCCACTCACTCTGCCTCTGACCTTGCCAACCCCGGCCCTGATTTGGTTTGCCTCCACCTCCCCGATATCCTTGTCTTCCATAACCTCCACCAGTGCCACCCCCGTACCCATTGCCTCCTCCACCATAGCCACCACCACCACCACCCCCTCCCCCTTGCCCACTTCCAGATCCGTTTCTCCCCTGCATCTGTACTTCAACAGTTGGAGCACTCTCAAACCTAACCACTGAAGCAAATGACCTAGGTTCTTGACCCCTCCATAGATGTCGAACAAATCTGGAGATGTTTTGGGGAATGGTGGTAGGTGGGGTTTTTTGCTGTGGTGGTAATGGGAGGGTACTTTTCCTGGACGTGTGGTGAGCTGACTCTCCACTATCGGTCACCCCAAGTTCACCTACTCCCAGATATTTACCATGTGTCCCACCAGCTGGATATGCTCCTAAGATTCCACTGATTATTTGCACCTTGGGAGGTCTCCGGAACCAACGTTCTTTACGATATTGCCCTTGGGTTTGTGCTTTAAAATCCATAGGTTCAGCTTTTCCCTCCACTACTCCCACAATTGCTTTCTCAAATTGTGGCCAATGTAGTGTGATTGGGATGTCTTTGAGTTTCGATTTTTCTTGATCCATCTCATCAAATGGGCATTCATTTGCTCTGATTACTGACCTAAACCTCCTTGACTCCACATCAAGGGGTGGACAGAGATTAGGTTTCCTGTAAAACCTCTTGCAACTCAGTATCGATGCTCTGTGGCTCCTCTGTTTGCTCTGCTTATGGTTCTTGGTTTGAGGATTACAAGCCTCATTCAGGGGATTACTAGCCTCCATGTTTCCTGAACCATCCTCAGAATAACCAGATCGACAAGCACCCCCAATCACCAATGAATCAGAGCAAATAGGGGGTGGGTCTATCATTGAATCCCCCACCATACCTATGCTACTCTGATGGGTGTTGAGGACATCAGATGACACAGACTTGGCCATCTCCTTAGCACCAGCTTCAGGGTTATCATCAACAGGTGGGATTGTAGATCTCTGATCTGAAAGAGGAACTCCATCGCCTGACGGGGAAGCTGCTGGAGTTGCGGCCTCCTGCAATGGAGATGTACTGCGCCGAAGAAGTGTACATGATGAGGTAGATTGCTCACTTAAAGGATCACCTGCTCTCGACGGAGATGCTCGACGCCGACGAGATGACAGCGGCGAAGCAGCGTGCCCAAGCGGAGAGAAGTCCTCCCGTCGACGAAGAGGCGAACGAGGCGAGGCAGGACTCTCGCATGATGAGGGAGGCCCGCTCGACGGAGAGGCTCGTCGCCGGGGAGAGGGATGCGGTGGGGTTGACGCCCGAGAGGAGCCGAAATCCGGCGGAACGGTTACCGCCATCGCCCGTGGACCTGATAAGTATTTTGTTATAGTGTATATATGTGTTTCTTCCGTTACCTTTGCACATAAGCATATATATGTATATATGTATATATGTGCATGCGTGTAGATTAGTGGCCAGGAAATAGCAATACAGTTATTTATATGTTGTAGTTAAATCAAAGAAAAGGAAGGAAATTAGAAGGATAATAAGACATGCCCACGACGCACTTCTGGCAGCTCTGCACCCGCACGCACATGGATCACTTCCGGGCGTCCTGCATGACCACGTCGCTCGCTGTTTGCTGCCTCGCTGCTCCAAATCGATAGGGCCGAGTCCGTCGTCGGCTTGCTGCTGCCCTCTGCCTTGCGCTGTCTTTTCGCCATGAATGACTCTGCCATGGCTGCCATGGCTGTGGCCCGGATCGGATAGACGCACGCTCGTTCTTGGCGCCGTCCGTGTAGACTTTCGTTCGCGCCAGCCGTATCCCGCCAAGACGAGGACGGGCCCTCTGCTCTGGCCTGCCCTTAATTTCGCTCCTGTCCCTTGCCAGGATGCCGAGCTGCTGCTCTCGCCATGCTCGCTCTCGTTCTCAACCTCTCCTTGCTTCATCTCGAACGCTCGCGCTACCGTTCGATTCACCTACCGCGGACTGTGCGCATGCCGCCGCGTCAAGGTCATCTGACCCGGTCACAGTGACGATGGGACGCCTCCCTGCTCGGCCCTGCCTCGCTAGCCGACGTCGCCGCGCTGTTCACGCTCTGCCGCGTCCACGTGAACCGGTCGCCCGCCACCGCTCCCTTCTTAACTCATGGTGCACAACGCCTCCTTCTTCAATTGCTCGCATCAGTGGGTAGCTGAGGGAGCCTTCGTTGCGCCTCGCCATCACGAAGCCTCAGCCAAGCACTACCAGCCGCTAATTTGGCGTTCTTCTCGTCGCCGGCCGTGTGCGCCGCCATGACGGGAAGAGTTGGGGGTAAGGCCCTAGAGTTCGATTGCTTACGTCCCCGAGCTTGTCGTGACCTCTTGTATCTGGTGCTCGCGCTATCTCGACTAGGTAACGGGCCTCCGGGGAGCTGACGCGGCGATGTCCGTGGCGGAGCGCCGCCGTTCGCGGCGTGCGCACGTGGTCAGGCCACCTCGGCAACCATACACCCCAGACGTCATCGTAACGTCCTTCTGGTGAGCCTCTGAAGCTTCTTCGCTATCTCGTTTCCTCGGAGAGAGCGTAGGATCACCAGAACGTCAGCGTAGCCGCCGAGAACCGCTGCACCGCCGCTGTAGCGCTCGCTTGAACCAGTCCCGGCGTCCAACCGCAGCTCTAGGTTGCCGCCTGCGCCGTAGAGTGATTTCAGCTTATTAGTTTGGGTCAGAACGAGTTCTAGTGGCCGGCGTAACCGTCCAGTGGTGACGCTCATCGCACCGTCGTGTGCAGGTTCGTCGGGGGCTTCTCCGATGCGAAGATAAGATAGTATGAGGTCCTTTGTGCATAAGTCGTGACTGTAGAAACAGTGCTCAATGTGGTCGCGTAATAACTAGTTGGTTGAGGGACTCGTTTGCAAAATTGCTGATGCACGCGTGAGCTCCACGCTGCTGGGCCGGCCTGCTGGCGCATGGCGTCTCGCGTGAGTCGCGATGGACTGCTGGGCTGAATATCCTACCGCAGGTCCTTTTCAAAATTGAAAGCGTTTTCTAATTTAGTTTCTAAACTAAAGCTTGTTTATTTAATATAGAATTGCGTAGAGATCCAAACGTCATGGAAAACAATTTTGTTAGCTTCCTAAAATCATGATCTACCTGTTAATAGATTTATCTCATATATAGTCTGTAATTTTTGTAGCTCGTCAACAATTAATTTATTAGAGCAACTAACGTACCCTAGCTTGAGTATGTATAAAACAAAGTAAGGAAACGTGTTAGGTTTTAAATAACTAAAACGCTTGTTGGAGAACCACGTTTACTTGCTATGTTGCTGCCAAGCTTAGTACGTTAGCCGGAAGAGCTAGTTCGTTAGCCTGAGAGACGAGACGTGTTCATATCTTCAGAGTTACGATTACCGCTGTATTTATGTCTCTACGTTGCATCCGCGTATACCGTAATAGGAACAACGATGGATCATGGAGTCATCTGGAAGTCGCCGAAAGATGGTTCGACGCTGATCGTGTCACCGATGGAATGCTAACTTTTGATTAAATCTTACCTGTGCAAGCCCCTGGTTCATAACCCCTACTATTTCTCGCACTTTATATAAATAATATGTTTGTGCATTTACGTTTTAAGGAATTGAATGGAAATCCACCTGCATAAATATATCTTTATCCTATGAGTCCTACTAGTATGACAGGTTCGTGTAGAATGCTATGCTATAGATCTTCGGTAGAAGACGAGTGATTTCCAGTCACTCGCGAGAGATAGGAAATATTTATTATGATACTTATACATGGATAATAATTGGAGACCGGGCGGGACTATATTTGGATTTGGATTGGACTTGGTTGGGCAATCTAAGCGAGGCTTTGATTGGGCTTGTCCCGCTTTGTGTCGATTGAGGACCGTCCCGCTGTCGTGGATGGTGGTCAAGTCACAAATTTTATTATCCCCGAAAGCACATACTTGCTTATGGGAGCGGGAAGACACATTCTTTTCATGTCGAGGTTTTAGGCTCTTTCGTGCCGGCCGAATGGAGGCGGCGAAGGTTGAGGTCCAAGGACCATCTTGAGTCCGGGACTCGTAGTGGTGGCTCGAGTCCAAGTTTGGGGCGGGGACACGAGCCTCGGCGAACCGGGGGTTGGTCTTTGCTTGCGCGGCGTATTTTTGTAGCGCAAGCGGGCGTGTGTTTTTCGGGGTACCCACCGGGGACATTGATTCGCGAATCGCCGCCGTGTGTCGGTACGACTTGACCGGGTATCCGCATCGTAGTAAGATATGGAAGATGGAAGATGGAATTAAGATGGTTCTCATTGCTCAACTCTTGCTTGAAAGTAGCAAAGGTGCTTACCTAGAATGGTTAGGTAATTGAACTAATCATGACCGCTTAAAATAAATATAAGGATGTACATTTAGTAATGCTTCTTGCGGATGCAATAAACCCACAAGCCATATAGCCTTGCATATCCTTGGAGTCTTTTATTTCCTCCCGACGGGTAAGTCTTGCGGGGAGTACAATTGAGTACTCGGGGTTTGTTCTACCCCCCGCGGTGGCCAGTCGATGAACTCGACTTTTTGTGTGAAAATCTCCCCGGTGGGCTCGGCGAGAATTTCCTTCGCGTTCTGGACTTAGGGTTTATTTTAAAAGTCTCACCAAAAATGTTTTCCAAGGAACTTTTGTATCTTGTCATTAAAAATAAATTTTATTTCCGCTGAAAACTCGATGTATTAAAGTGATGTATGAAATGGTTAATAATGTTGTAAGCTTTACTCTCTCATTTATGATCTTGATGGAAAAATGTGGATTTTTGAGTTCTCCCTTTGGGTGTGCTCAATGGAATCGTGTGATTTATTGTGCTCACTTGGGTACTTAGTGTCTAATGGAAGACAAGTACTGCGAGGAGCGCATTAAGTCGCGTTCTGCCACATGTTATTATCACCGATTACGGTGGTTTCACTTAGGAATATCAACGACGCATTTAAAGCGCGTTATTAGAGATGGGTTCTAAACTCGTTTCTAGTGATTGCGCTTTAAGAAATGCAACAAGCATTTCCGGCGCCGCTCTTGGGAAGGCATTGGTTTTTATAAGGCATCTTTTAGAACATGTTCGTCATGATAATATGCATGTGTAGTGACCTTTGTTTATAACAGGTTTATCTAAAAACAAAAAAAAATCTTTTATAAAAAAAAAAAAATCTTTTATAAAAAAATATATCTTATAAATAAAAAGCAAGGACATGTTATCAAGTTAGTATGCACCTTCGGGTATTCTTGTCGCTAACCATTCTAGGTGGAGACTAAGAAGAACAAAGGGACACGACGCTTGAAAACATGGGGGCTACATCAATAAGAAAACTTTGATGCTCCCGGGCGGAGGAACGCACTCAAAAGGAGACCACGACCTTGCACACTTGACTTTTTCACGAAAAGTCCAAGTGTGAGAGGGAGGACGGTGATAATATCAAGTTCCACGTACAAGGGGTCATAAAAAAAAAGAGAACTGAAAAAAAAAAAAAAAAAAAAAAAAAAAGAGAGATGAATAAGAGTTAGCCTCCCCTTGCTATAAAAAAGAAAAAAAAAAAAAATATATATATAGAAAGAAAAAAAAAAAGAAAAAGGAAGAGGAGAGAGGAGCAGGTTGGCCCCATATGGTCAAAGTAAACAATGAAGACACCCGACTCCACCCTTTCATTGCTTCCATGTAAGCGAGAAGGGATCTTTTCTCTCCCAAGACCTTTGTTGCACTGGGGTGAGTTTGGTGCGCCTCCCTCTACTCCGGTGTGAGGAAGTCATTACCAAATCAAGATCATCATGCTACCGATGTAGCAATTATGAACTCTATCCTCAAGCCGCCGTCAAGTACACTTTCAGTACGCAAAGGTCCAATAAAAGAAAAAAGAAAAAAAAAAAAGAAAAAAAAAAAAAAGAAGGTAAAGGAAAGGAGGAACATCCTCCTTTACACCTTTGTGACCACTAAGGCCCATGGTCCATATACACTACCTATGTGTATCACCTAAGCCTTGTGGCCCGCCTGAGATGGATCATCAAGCTACCACCGTGGAAGTTTCAACATCTTGCCTTCATGCGTGGTTGGTACACACACACCTCGTGCACGCAAAGGTAATAATTCACCAATTCTTTTTACTCATACTTATCTCCATATAAAAAAAATCATGTTTTCTTTGTTTATGAAATATGATCCGGGTTTGGATGCGTTTGCATGTCGCTCATGCGATACATCCATAGGTCTTTTAAATCAAGCATGGTGCTTGGGTTAAAATTGACCTCCTTTAATCAAATATCGACAAGGTGTTGAAATTTGATTAATAAACCCAAAGGTGACATCATAAACATTTGAGTTATTTCATAATGGAGATAAAGCAAGGCTAGATTTATTTTTGCATCTTTATCTTAGCCTTGTTTGAGTACGAAAAGTTTGGTGAAACTTTTATGTTCTCCCCCGATAATAAAATCCTAAAATAAAAATCTTTGAAAAAAAAAAAAATAAAAATTGCTCTTTTGCTCCTTGCATATGTTTTGAAATTTGGTAATCATTTAAGGATGGTAAATCCACTCGTGAATCTACCATATACTAACCATGCAGAAAAGCCAAAAGTACGGGGGTAAAACCCCCATCCAATGGGCTTTGAGCTAGCTTGGGGAGGAACAAAAACATGGTAATGTGAACCTTTCACTCTCATCCTTTTTCGTACCATGCAAAAAAATATATATATATATACATATATATATATTTATATTTATATATATAAAAAAATAATAACAATAATAAAATCTTGTTCACCTTTCTCGTCTTCACCTCCTTTGGATGAATCTTGTTTATCAATTCATGCTTCCTTTTTCTATACTAGCATGTTATGGTTTGGGGAGTGGTGATCATTCATATGGTGATCATACTTTCATAGACTTTTTGAATTGAGCATGGTGCTTAGGTCAAAAAAGTCTACCCTAATCGAATTAGACATGGAGTCGAGTTTGATTATTGAAACCCGCCAAAGTAGAATTTGGTCGACCATATGGACTAACCCCCTGCAGGAATTTATCAAACATCATGAGGGTATGTCCAAGAGATGACAATGGAGATCGAGAAGTTGTTTGGTGAACCAAAAAAAATGAAAAAATGATAATAAAATAAAAATAAATAAAAACCTTTGAAACCCCAAGAATGGTGGTCCCGCTCTTCCAAGATCATCACAAGACAAGCTTGGGGAGGGAGTCTCCCCGGCACACTCAAAAAAATGATGTAATCAAAGATCCATTCATGGCGTTCACAAGCTAGCAACGTTCATAAAACCGAAGGTAAGTCAAAAGCTAGCTTGGGGGAGGACTCCCACAAAGGTAACTCGTATCACATTCCATTCGGTTATTTTTTTTATCTTATATGAATGATGAGATATGAGAATAAAAAAAAAAAGGGGAAGAAGAAAGAGAGAGAGGAGATTTATTCCACTCCATATATATGTGTTGTAGAAATGTTTAGTTCTACCCCTATTGAAATGATGAATAGTTGCTCGTCTTATGTTTTGCCTGTGCCTAGTTTATAACTTGAATTTCTCTAAAGTTTGGGTTTAGTGGCTAAGTCTTAAAACTCATCTTGAAAAACCTGATTCATGTGGGTTGCATAAGCTCTATCCAGTCTAAGTAGTTGCCAAATATGATATGGTACAAATAGATTTACTATGATTTCGCTCAAGAGAGAAACTTGACATCCGGGAATCTAGTTTGAAGAAAAGAGAAAAGATATGGGCTATGTTAAAAAAAAAAAAAAAAGAGATAAAAAATAGACACGTGTCCGAGGGCAGTAGAGCCCACATCTCCAAAAAAAAAAAAAAAAAAAAAAAAAAAGAAAAGAGAGGAAATAAAAGACAAAAGTCTAGGGCTAGTAGAGCCCACCTCTCTAAAAAAAAATATTATTATATAGTGATAAAGCCCATACTTTCTCGAAAAACAAATATAATCTAAATAAATAATCCCGGATGCAAAAAAGTTGATCAACGAGAATGAATGAATGGTATTTCTATTATAACCGCTCTATCTCGCAACCGCCCAAGACTCGAGAGATGACTAACAAGCCCCGCTACGATGAAAGGTAATAATGGGTGAGTAAAGATGTGCCATTTTATTCAAACTATAGTAGAAAATCTTGTTATAAACCCCGCACTTGTAAAATGTAATCGGCATAGAAGCAACTCCTCGATCAACAACCAAGTACTTATCTTTGCCCGAGGACATGCAAAGGGTAAGCTTGGGGAACTTGTTGACGGTCACCAACGACATACTTTTAACGTCAACATTCTACCAATAAGGGGTTGAAACTATACCTTACTACACACATATACATTTATTACTAATATATTTCCACTTGTAGTGTCCGAAATGTATTTTGTAGTATTTATAATAAAAACAGGTGGAAAGATCGACCAAAAAGTACGCAACCCGTGAAAGCGCATTTCGAATACTTCAAGCCCGGGGTGGAAATGGACCAAAAAACGCCGAGTTGGGCCGAGCAAACACCACCGGCCAGGACTTTTTCGGGCCCAACAACGCCACCCCGCCGGGCCCGAATTTTGCCGAGCCTGGGGTGCGCGCAAGCACCCCAATGTGCGGCCGCGCCCCTCCCCGAGAGCGGCTCGGGGCCCGTGTTTGGCGGGGTGGTGCATTACCTTCCATGGAGGGCGTTGCCGACGTTGGTTGGTCGGTTTAGCAATTTAGGCGGTGTACCAAGGTCGGTTTGGCTCCTTCCATATGGGGAGGGACATTTTCCAACAAGCCCCCTCTCCTCTACCTATAAAAGGAGGCCCTCTCCCCCTCATTCAACACACACCTCACAAGAGAGCTACTCTCTCCTCTCCACTTCTTCTTCTTCCTCCTCCTAGTAGGATTAGTAGATTAGGATGTGGAGCTAGGCAACAAAACTACCAAGGAGGGCTTGGCTCCTTGGAAGATGGATTCCGAATAAATCTTTCTATGGTATTCTTCCAAAGCCTTGCTCTTATCTTATCTTGGTTGTGCATTAGGATTAGAGTCTTCATGTTATTTCTATACCTCATGATTTATCCTATGATCTAACATGTTGTTCTTGACATGATCATGACACATGAACTAGTCTATAGTTTCTATGTTGTGATTCGTCATATAGAACTTTATGCTTAAACCATTCATGCAATATAATTGAGTAGTGTCGGGATTGTCTTTGAATGGCGGTTCGTTTGTGTCCTTCGGGCTTGCTCGTGTTCTATTCCGTCCATCCGTAGGGGTGCAAGGGACCATGGGGACATGAGTAGTGTCCTAGTATGCGGACGTGGTGTCCGGATGCCGTATCCTTCGAATATGACGGCATGCTAGGGTTGAGGGGGTAGGCGGCTGGGTCGTGACAAGCCTTGACCGTCCCTTGAAATCCCCCCACGTTCGTATGTTGTGTAGGAGTCTAAAGTGCCTTTTTATTGGGCGGATGCTCGGGAAGGTCTCCCTTTCCATTTCATTCTCAGCTCTCCCCTCCACGCTCTCATGCGTGTTGCCCGACTATCAACCGGTTCTATGCACAGCCCATGACTAGAATCAGATGCTCCACTTAGGACTTTCTTTATTCCTTATTTATCTTTATCCTTGAGTTTGGCTTGAGTGAGTGTGTCAAGTTATCCCTTTACCGTTCCTTTATATCCCCTGTTATGAGCATTGGTCCATTACACGGTCATGTTATCTTGTTCATGTCTCTATTAGATCCTTTTCCACCATGCCTTCCTTTGGGAAAATATAAATAACGATACCTCCCCCTATCTCCTGGTGAAATGCTACAATGATAAATCCATGCTGCGGTTGAATATCTTATTTGGCAAGATCTATCACCGTTGATGTACCTAGTGTTATCACCAACACGGTGGTTTCACTTAGGAATGTCAACGACGCGCATTTCGGGCGCCGTTATTAGAGATGGGTTCTAAACCTTGTTTTTATTGATTGCGCTTAAGAAATGCAAATATCGGTCCGTCGGGCGCCAAGTCTTACCCAAGCTTCACCGCCTCGCGGTCCATGACTTCAAAGCCTCGACTTGCCCTTCACACTTGCAACCTGGTCCATCAAGCCAAGTCTTGTTTTGATCTTCACCACCTTGGTCACATGACTCCATGTCATGTCTCATATGCAATAAAGCTTCTTCATTGCGTCACCATATGTGAACTAATCTCCTGTGTATTATCTCAATCACACATTATTAGTCCACCTAATGTTGTCACTCAATTACCAAAACCACTAGGGACCTTTCACCTTTGTTGGGTCTCGCCACCGACACAAAGGATATCGAATACCATTGCCGAAAAGCTTTGCACCGGCATTGTAAAACTACACCGGCGTTGTTTTAACCGACATTGATTTAACCCGTCGACGCCGCAGCTGGTGCCACGTGCTTTTCTCATCGTTTCCGGAGACACTATCGGTTTCCTAACCGGCAGTGAATACTACTGGCAACGCGGTTCTCCACGCGAGCACCATGCATGCATGCACAAGCCTCTGTGAACACGCTAAGTGAATGTGACAGCTATAGTATTGTGCATACTCGTACTACTCCCATGGTCAAAAAAAGAAAAAAAAAACGTGATGGCTATCCGTTGGGCGGTACAAGTTTGATTCTTGAAATAGCCCGGCAGTGTTGTGGACGTGCTACAGCAAGTTGAGTGTCATTTGTTCATGCTCTAGCCAGAGGTAGCAGAAGTTTCTCGTCTCCAGTCTCTCGTCTCCCTCCCTCCCTCCTACTCCCTCCCCCGTCGGCATCGCCTTCTAAAGGTACGTGTGGTTGATCTTGTAGCAATGGTAAATAATGTAAAGCATTTCTTGTTTCAAAATAGCAATGGTGTATTTAGATAAGTATCTATCTATGCTATCAAATCAATATCATTAGATTTCGTGGGCAACATCTATAGCAATGGTAATCCTAATTAAACTCGAGCATCATTCTTGAAAAAATGGTCAAAAACTAGCTCGTTAGGGGATCTAACCGGGATCGAGATTGGGTGCCTTGGGAAACGCAGCGGGCGGCCGAGAGGAAGCGACCATTGGAAACGCAGCGGCGGCCGAGGAAGCGACCATTGGAAATGCATAGCCGGTTGCCCTTGGTTGCCGCCTAAGCGTGGGGATTGAAGATCAAAACGTGTGCAAATGCGCTCCCGCAAGTCGGCCTTCGTGTGCCGGGGAGACGACGGGCCGTTAGCTGTTTGACTGCTTTCATGGCGCCGCTTGGGAAATGACAATCGACCGCATGCATTCCATGGCTTGTTACTATATAATTGTACACAACACTCTCTAATTTGGTACCATCTCCATCGCTAATTAACCTCTCTTTTCCATAACCTCGATCACCATGGAGGAGCTTCAGTTCACCGCCGCTACCTCCCATGACACCCTCCACAAGCTCACCAACCTGGCCGGAAGTAGTCGGCCGGCCAACGGTGGCTTGGCGCTGGTGGAGAAGGCCAACTTCTATGCCTACAAGGTCGATGCCATCGCCGCGACATCCTCGCTACGGAGATACCGGGCGAGGCCGGCGGCGCGCTGAACGCGGGCGCCGAGGCGGCGTGGCGTGGGAACGCGACCGCAGCCGGGACGAGGGCCGGGGCGCGAGGACGCGGGCCGGCAAAATGGACGCGCCGCGCTTTTTTTTTTTTTTCCATTTTGTAAATATATTATCTAGTAATATATAATGAACCGGTCGTTTTTAATTAGATCAAGTGTGCAATCTTTTGTTTCTATCGTTTGTTTTATTCTTTGGTGTGTTCAAATCGCTATCGGTTCTTATTCAAACCCACGAGTGATTTGTGTCCATCAAGACCACCACTTAGGGAACGATTCAACCCGGTGGTGATCTAAGTCTTCATTGGTCGATTGGTTTCGAGTTTTGGAGTTTCGATTTTTCCGCGCTGAAAATTCGGTTCATCAGTAGTGTGTCGGACGAGGTTTAGCAATCGTCGGTGGACTAAATTTTAGACCATTGATGCCGGCTAGTAGTAATGAACGATTCTTACCAAATTACTCCGTAGTAGTGTGATAGCGTAAGGATCGAAAAGTTCAGAACAACTAAATTAATTTATCGACTCAGAAACATGCAGCTAAAAATTTTAGAAAATTTCCATTGAAAATTAGAGGCTCTGGATTATGTCCCAATAATCTAGAAGAAATTATTCCGTTCAAATATGCAAGCTTTCGTTGCCACCCATAACTTTAAATCACATTAGAGCATGGTTAATAGTAGAGCTAAACTCTTTGAATCTATAAGCAAGGGATTCACAGAATGCTAGGATAAACTTCATCACTGATCATGGGGCTAAATAATGAAGATTTGTCATCTGGGCTAGATTAAGAAATTCGACGTTGTAATGGTGATTTTCCACGTTGTGCTCCGACCATGAACAGTATTTTACAAGTGATTTAAGGCTCCCTTCACCAATCTTGGGGAGGGTCGCGGTTGTTGGCCGCTGCGCTGGAGTCCGCACAGACCACCCCTGTATGAGCTTCATACGGTCGTATAATGATATGCCTGCAAAGTAATAAAATTGCCACATGGTCATACAATAATTGTCTACACACAAAATTATAGCTAGGTTAACATCTTGGGACGTCAATGGAGTTAAAAACTCCAAGGTATTATATACGTACCTGCCCGGATGGAGCATGGATATTAGGCAAGAGAGAGAGAGAGAGGAAAAACAACCTCGTCGTGCATACATACATACTACGTAACATACGTACATGAAAGTACGTAAACAGTGGGCTGAAACATATATGTTTGGATAATTATGTTTTTATAAGTATAGTCTCTTGACTATTTCTAGTCTAGAGAGATAATATATGAGCATATAAATGGGTTGAAGTATAACAAACTAACTGTGTACGTAGTAATTTCATATTTGAGTAAAACGATTTGAAGGGGTTGTTGGAATACCTCAGCTTGATGCGGCACTAGAACGCTGGTTGTTCCAACACCTACTCCTAGAGCTAGTGTACCTGTCGTTGAGTGCGTTCCCCTCAAGCTTGAAGATTGTCTTTTATAGGAGAAGATGCGGCACTCGGTAGCCGTAGAGACATACTCCCTCCGTTCCACACAAAATTATAGCTAGGTAAACTAATGGATTATTATATACGTCTTGATGGAGCATGGATAAAGTAGGACTCAGAGCTTTGGCATACATACATATACTACGTAATACGTATTCAAATTTATGAACAGTGGGCAAATTATTTTATTATGAAAATATATCATCTGCGTGAATCAATCTAATGATATTTATTTAATATTTGAGTAAAACTATTTATAGTTTTTTATACTATAATTAATGCGGCAAAACGCTGGTTGTTCCAACAAAGCTAGTGTACCTGTCGTTGAGAATTCCCCTCAAGCTTTTGTTTTTATAGGAGAAGATGCGGAGGTAGCCGTAGTACAATATAGTTTGTGGTCCCGTGGACAGTGGGCGAAGGGATAGGATAGGGTACTAATAGGGTAGGGCACCACACAAAATCGTGAACCCATCACCCGATTCAATTATAGCGTTCAATCATCTCATATCCATGATGATATCATATCATATCCATGATGATAGGGTACTAATTTCATAATGCCATGTACAGATAATTTAAATGCAAACTTAGGGATTAAAGCCTTCCATGATGATAGAGATGGATCGTTTGTAAAACCAATTAATGCAAATAGGATAACAATGCTGACAAATTAGTTTGATAAACAACCGCTCACGCCCATCCTTTCATCATCATAATGCTCGTTGGTGGTCGAGTCAAAGTAGAACCAACATTATTGCTCCTTAAACAACTGCATTCTTTTAATTGGCCTTAAACAAAGTCTAATCATTATGGACGTACACTGAGAAGGGGTTCCTCACCCGATTTTCGGGAAATATCCCGCTCAAAGGTTAAAGCCATGTCACCCGAATTATTTTGCAGACAATTTGGAAGCGAGCCTTCAAATATGATATAAAATCAATTATTGCCTCTATGAACAGCAAGAAGATAGATTTTGACATGAGCACAGTGCTATGGCCGTAAACCATTATCTTCCTTGTTGTTGCTTGTTGTCAGCTGTGTGCGTGTAAAGATTGCTCCACCGGGTAAACACTGCACCAATAAAAGAAGCTAGTCAACCGGGGGCCTTGCCCCAGAGCAACTGGCCTGATCGTAGATGATGATTCTTAACGGAACGCGGACTCCTTCCCTGTCCACACAATTCTCAGCTCTCGGCATGCGCACAGTGGATGCCCACCGCAAGCCGCGCTGCCTCTGTGCGTTCACGCACAGGCGCCGACTCTGCATGTTTTAACAGCATTGTACATCTATATAAGTACATTTGACTAAGATCAATAGGAAATCGTTGCTTTATCCTCACCCTCTTTAAGGATGAGGTGGAAGATGCGGATATGCAAGGGAGGAGTATCCTTACCCCATTGTAGTCCTCCAATTCGCTAAGGCAAACCACCGCCTGCGGACTCGCCGACAGCACGATAACTTGGCGGCGGCGGCGCCTGCAAGGAAAGAAGCAGGGACATGCGGCACCCTTTTGATAAATCATATTTGACTCAAATAATAATATGATGGCTAGGCCAAATATAATACATTTTTCATAATTTTGTTTTATCTATAAATAATGGTAGAGGTGGATAATTTTTAGAAAATAAAACAAATCTATAGTTGCGGTCCCGCGAGCCTATAGATTTGATGGCTAGATCTTTCTAATTAATGTGAGAATATTCTAGCATTTATCTTTTTTTTCTAGTGCGTTTGGTGATAGTTAAGTGAAGCTTCCATTAGAGCCTCAGTTTATAGTAGTAAGATAAGATAGTAAGATATTTTGTTTAATAAAATTATTTATTATTAAAAAGAATCTATGTCCTAGTAGTATTGTTTTTCAACATGTTAAAATGAAACTTAGCATGCACCCCACAACATGTTAAATTTGTTATATTACATAATCATATGTGTAGTATTATTTTTATGTCATAGATTGTTCAAAAATGAAATTACTAATATTGGTATGCATAATATTTCAGTCAAAAAATGTAAACACATTAAAATGATGAACTAAACTATTAAATATCATGGAATATTCATATAAATCAAAGTGAGTTGCTAATGTTATTGTTATGGGATTTGAAATGTCAACATTCTTTCCATGCCTCATAAGTTATTAAAATAAATACTTATCTTAGTCCTTACACATCACACAATATAGGATACTTGTAGATTTGGGAGATATTTTTTTATAGTGGTTGAGGTAGATACAAATATAAAGGTAACACATCATACTATCTAGCTATCACACAATTTCCTATATGGTTAGGTGAATGCCAACTTAGGACACTTTGCATTATCTCTCAAAATTACAAAGGTGGATAATTTATAAAAATCATGAGGGATGTATTTTAAATTATATTTTGTTATAATAGCTATGATTATTTACTAATTAAATACAAAGTTTGTGCATTCTTTTAATTATCTTGATAATTACAAAGCGATGTAATTTAAAAGCAATGTTAGGAAATTATTTTAATTTTTGTTTTTTTTTTTTAATAATAATGGTAGATACTTTATTAGATGCAAAAATATGGATATAGTTATTTGTCAGCATTGTTATTCTATTTGCAGTAATTAGGAAATGTGACTGGATGACTCTTATCGTGGAAGCATTTCATGTCATCCTAGCAATCTTCCCTAGAAGCATGCTACCAATGATATGTCTTTGATAAAACCAAAGCTATATATTCACCTTCACCTACAATTGGTTACTCGTGTGTTGGTGAGGCCTCAATTAGCAACGTAAGCATGCCCTTCGCCTCCGGATGAGACAAATACGTACATGACCTGGTTACCAACGTTCAAGATGTGGGTAATTTATTTTTGAATTATCTTTCCTAATGGCATAGGTGGGTAATTTAGACACAAAATTAGGGGGTTACTTTACATATCTTTAATAATGGCAGTGGTGGGTATTTTTATATAAATTATAATAGATCGGATGACTATTATCATTAATGATGATTAGAATCTACTGAATCAAAGGCCGGATTTTTTGATTATTGTGAGAATTTACAGGATCTATCTTTTTCTTAGCGTTTACGGTGAGAATTAACGTGGTGCCTCCATTGGAGCATCCAATTAGTAATAGTAAGATCCTAGGTGTATGCATTGGTTGTCCACTAGCTTTTCTTCTTCAACGTGCATTAGCATGTATTAAAGCATCTCCAATAGTAGTATTGCCAAAATCAGACATTTAAATAGCCAGCCTAATTTCATACTACCCATATTTTCTTTCCAAACTCTAGCAATACTATCTAAAAATAGGCTACCCAAATCCATCATGGTAGAGGATGACAGATGGGTCCTGCATGTCATCAACTCATCATCTCCTCTTGGTCGGACTACAGAGGAACTCGGCCATGGTAGACTTCGTCGTCGAAAAGAATTAGGCTGAGAGGATGAGGTAACCCTGGGCAAGTCACCGATGAGGGTGCCTCCGGAAACCGCCACCGATAAAGTCGCCGTTATTGGGGAAGGGATGCTGCTCGCGCCTTGCCTCGTGCCACCGTAGCTCGCGCCAGGCTCATGTCACCGCTGCTCTCGTCGTGCGTCGCACCACTGGGAAGACCGTGGTGTGGCGCCGCTGCTGCTCGCGCGCCCAACGTGCCTCACTGCCGTGCCGGGTACTCCGTATACTGGCTGGTATGGGTCCTCGGCCGGTAAGGATTTGTGTTACTAGACGTATACGACGTTCATTACGCTACAACCACATGAGACCTGACCAAACTCGCACGGTAAGGATTTGTGCTACTAGAGCCTGGTACTCCGTATACTGGCTGGTATGGGTCCTCGGCCGGCCAGTCGGCCTGACCGCCGCCGCGCGTCCAGCTGGGCACCCAGGCTGGCTTTCCGCTAGCTGACAACCGTGGATCACGAGGCCAAAAGATTATTGGATCGGTGACAGATCAGGGAAGAAAAGTGTGAAGGGATAGGGTCTGTATGGTCCACCTCGTTCGTGAGCGATCACCCGAATCGATTCGATCTAGCGTTCAATAATAATGTGACATTTTTGTTGTAAAAAAAAATAATAATGTGACGTGACAGGGGACCTTTTATCTCCATTATATTATTAAATATAGTGGCAGATGCCCTGTCGACCATGCTGTTTAGAGCTAGTGTAGCTGGTGTGCGCACACGGCAAGCGCCAGGGGATGCAAGGCGGCACACACACGTGCGTGCACGGGCCAGCTCGGAGGGCCATGCCTAGGGTGGTCAACACACAGCCTGCATGGGGTGGTGAATCATGACAAGGCAAAGAAGGGTAGAAGGGTGAGGACGGCGTCTGCTCGCCCGCGTGCTAGTGGGACTATTAGTTTTAAATTTTTTTAGCTCATTTAGTTTCTAAATAGTCTTTATGTATCCCTTAAACCAAACAACTTTAAAGACTAATATTTAATTTTTATATAGTCTCTGGTCTCTCTAACCAAACAAACACTTGGTCTAACGATACGCCATGCGAGGAGAAAAACAAACATGTTTCAATATTTCAATAAGCAAAAACATCCTAGTTTCTAGTTTGAGAAGAAAAAATCGGGTTATAATTGTTGAGGAAGGTCAGAGGACTTTTTGCGTCAAAATAACATTTTCCCAAGGAAAAAGTCTAATTTCCCTCCCCTAACTATTAGCAAAGTTTCATTTTACTCATCAACCTAAAACCGAAACCGGAAATAAATTCTCCTCAACTTTCCATACCGTTCACTTTTCCTCCTCCTCGGCGGTTTCAACCATGATTTTGCCCACGGCAAGCGCCCCTCTCTCACCCACATTCTTTCCTTGTCATCGTGCGTGCCGCGCCCATGCCGTCGGCGAAACTCGACGAGTACTGCGCCCGAGGCGCCCGTCCGCGTCGCGGGCCTCCCCCATGGCGCTGCGGGGAGCACGCCCTGCGCCGTCCAGTGGCCCGGCTCAGGAACCCTACCCCACGGCCCGGCGAGCCTCGCCGCCATGGTGGCGACAGCGGGCCACGCACCCCTCGGACGGCGCGGCAGACGCAGGCGGCAATGACGACGGCTTTACAGCGCCCGGCCGTAGCGCGGAGCTCGGCAACGGCGGAGACCCCTTGGCGCAAGTCGCGCGGCGGCGAGGTGCGCAAGTTGGCGATGGTGGCAGCCGGCCGGTGTGTGGAAACGGCGTTTGGATCCGTCCGAGCGGCGACCTTCGGCGGTGCATCGTGGTCGTGCGGCGATGGCTCCGTGGTCTCGTCCTCCCGCCGTTCTTTGCCTCTCGGTAGCGAAGACCTTAGTCGCCTGGCCTTTCCTCCGGCTTGTCCGGTGCGCAGTGGCGATGGCGACCACCTCTTTCGGCGGCGATGCGCGCGCTAAAAAGATCAAGTGTTAATCCACCGCGGCCGGGCCGTCTGTTTCATGGGGGGCGCGAGCGGAAGGGGCTCGGCGGGAGAGGCGCGGTGGCGTCGGGCGACGGGAGGGCGGCGCGCATCTCGGCCTCATCGTCCGGCGGCTCGGGTGCCAGCGGCGGCGCCTTCTGGCTTGGCGGAAGCCGCGGCATGCTCAGCTAGT
This sequence comes from Hyparrhenia diplandra, assembly GCA_015847255.1. NCBI lineage: Eukaryota > Viridiplantae > Streptophyta > Magnoliopsida > Poales > Poaceae > Hyparrhenia > Hyparrhenia diplandra. The sequence continues at coordinate 774 of JADLZK010001331.1, read as the reverse complement.
TAGCTGAGGCGTCTTTGGTCTCGGCGTGGCGCGCTCTTCTTCAAACGTTGACCCGTTACGGTTCTCTGGCGCCGTCGTCGCGCGGGGGCCTCGAGGTTCCACTTTCCGGCGTGGCGGCGTCGCGCCGGTTTGAGCTTGGCGAAACGGCAATGGCGCCGTCGCCACCTGCCAGGCCATCATCGCGCGCCATCCTCGTCTGCGCTGCCTCGGTGATGGCGAGCCGACCAGAGCCAGCGGAGGATGCCCGGGCTGGTACCCACCACCGGCGTGGCGGGGGGACGGCCGTGTAACCGGCGTCGCCGCGTCTTCACACTCTCGTTGGCCAAGGCGCGGGAGTGGCTCGTGCCACGTGCATGACATATTCGTCGGGGTGTTGCCGCGTGGTTTACCTCGTGCCGGTGGAGGCGTAGCCGGTGATCGATCAGGTCGGCGGTAGATAAGGGTCTTCACTCTTCACACCAAAGCTACACCATTTTTGGCGGTCCAGGTTTGATTGCGTATAGCTCACTAGATTGGGATGCCATGTGGTGGATACGCCCGGCCCGCGAGGCAGGGACCAGCGGCGGCATCGGCAATGGGCGGAAGGCGGGCGGCCGGCCGGGCGCGAAAGGGCGGGCTCGGGCGGACGGCCCGGGGAGGGCCGGTGCGCGCTCACTGGCACCTCTCACAATGGGACCCCCAAATCACCCACAAAACCACCAAAGAAGGGAGAAGCGTGAACCCTATGGAAAGTTGAGGGAGGTTGTATTTCTGCCATGATTATGGAAAGCAAAG